>JAHWFP010106173.1:0-18215 GCA_023313725.1 Lithobius niger
GAAAGATTAAAAAGTTGGCAGCCCTGTCCAGCTTAGTGACAAAGCTTTGGCGTGATTGGACGAAGAGGGATTGTCGTCCGATTGGCCAAAGACGGAAAACCGTTAGATTGGGCTAAGCTTGAGTATAGTTTAGCTCAGCTTTTTTTATGAGTATAAATGCTGAGCCGGATAATTTATGATAGACGTCATACTTTTAATTTAAATACTGGAGACTATTGTAATGAATTATGGCCGATTCCCACAAAATCTGAATCGGAATCGAATCGGAAAAGGAAGGCAAAGTGCACAAATGCACATGCTCAGACGCTTTCCGATAACTTTTCCGTTCAGAAATGCGACCGACTGCTGGTTAGCTTTTCCGATTCTTTCTGTTTTGAAGTGCATATCGGTCAGCCAATTGCCTCGCTCCTAAAAGGCACGTGACACCAATGCCACACAACCCGGTCGCTTCAAAAGAAGTATGGCGGCCACCGGCGCTTTGAAACTTGATCGAAGAAATGCGCTAATAGCGCGGTTATTCCTATTTTAAAAAGAGCAAACTGCCGCGATGATCATAGCCGTTATACTACGCAGTAGGACTATCAGGGAACCTTTAAAATAGCCTTTAAAACATGGAAAATTTGGGCATCTGCCTACGACACAAGGACTACGAACGACAGCATGATATGAAGGCAGAGTGATCTTACGTGACCTACCGTTTTTATTTCACATTAGAACACAAGCACGATAGCTTTTAGCTTTCTTACTCTACCTTTGTGTACAAATTTTATCTATTTTTTAGCTGGAATAATCCAACCACTGCAGCCTACGGAAGCAGGGTGAGGAGGGAGATGGGGAAAAAGGTTAGGGCTTGTCGGTCAGCCGGTCTGAGAGTGGTTAAGCTCTAATTGCCTAAAACCAGTCAGATAGTGCCCATCTGACTGGGAATGGTGGGAATGGTCGTACTTTTTGTTCAGTTTTCTGTTTTTCCGTTTTCCTTTTCTTTTCCGTTCCGATTTTGGTGGGAATCAGCCATTATTGGGGTGGAACGACCAGCTACAAGTCCCGTTAAGTAGACTTACTTGTTAAGAGTTGTTTTTTCTACCCTTGCTTCCTGTCGTCATCTTACGCTCACTTTACACAAATTTGAAAGTATTTCTGAGCTATGAGCTGCTGCTACCCGCATGCAGTGCGTAGTCGGTAGCGCACGTTTTTACGGCTGGTTGCTGCAGACTTCAGTTTGTTCCACTTGTTGAGGGAAATGTTGTTTATGAAGATGAGATGTTTGATGAACCAAACTAGACGTAGGGTTTCTAAGCTGACCAAAAGTGAGACCGTAAATTTCACTTTTAGTGACAATGGTTTGGATAAGATTCGTTGTTACTCCAACTAAAAATTTGGTCATTTTGCCAGATATTGCACTACCAAAACTGCCGTTTTTGAGAAATATCATGTTGCGAATGAGTGAGAAAACTAAACAGTGCCTGCTAGTGTTGGGCAAAACGTGGCCATGATTCCAGAAGATAATAAGCCATGGTGGCGTTCAAAACTTCGTGATAAAATTCTTTGATTTTTCCAAGTTTTCCAGACTGACATTTTTTCCCTGATATTTTTTCGGTTGAAAGAAAATGCAGTATAGGACTAAAAAAATTTGTTTCCAAATTTCACTCCATTCGCAATAACTACATCGCATCGCTTTGCTAAATCGAAAATTGCATTACCGTAACTGGGACTGGTAAAGAGTAGGAGTGCTGTAATTCGAACAAACCTAGAATCGCACTTAACACGTAACGACCCATAGGCCTAAGCAGTTTTGCTTTATCAGAAATGGAACAAAAAGGACATGGTAGTTTTAACTGCAATAAAGTGAAGGTTTTAGAAGTAAAGAGTGAAATACGAATTAACTAATCTTTATACAGGAAAAAGACTTTCCGAAAAATGTTGAAATTCCCTGAATCTCAGCACATATTTATCAAAATCCCACATTTTTCCCTGACTTTTCCAGACTCGACAAATTCTCTGATTTTTCTCGGTTTTCACGGTTTTCCAGGCAGAACACTACCCTGTACGATGAAGAAAGTTCTGTCTGGCACCCATCATACTTTACAGTTGAGGGGTACTTATCCCAAAAGTGAGTCATGTCTCTGTTCTCGTGGGGCTTCGGGCTGTTTCTCGGGCATGTCTATTGAAATGGTTTTAGTTTTCCATCTATGGCTGTTTTGTTCTTGTGGAAGGCAAGGAAACTATACCAAGGTTATTTGTATGCGTCGCTTTACTTCTGTGCCATTTTTTTTCCTTAGTCAGTGTGAAATGAAATGCAAAGTCGTGAAAGACGTTTTGCTAACTTGGAGAGAGGGATTATGTGGTGGATTTATTCGGATATGTTTCATCCCAGAACTGACGAGTGGCTCACCTTGATCTGAGCTCGTTTGCCTTGTTCTCAGCTGGCTTCGGGTATTTTACCATTTCCATGCTCTTATATTTTACAAGTGCGTTATTTTAATGATTTGGTCGCTTGGATTTCATCTGCATTTTGCACTGTTTATTTTTTAGATTTTTTAATTACTTTATTCCTTTCAATATTTTACTTCATTTTACTATTGTAAATGCACATTTGCACATTTCTGTGTCCCGTTATATAGTCAGGTGTGTGCATGCATCGCAGAGAGGAGAGACATTTTTATGATGCGTTAGGCATAACTACGCGTGACATTTGGTGTGAGTTTCGGCAGGGGGGCCACGAAGGCGACTTGTTTGGTTCTTGTGGGAGTGGCTGGTGCTGAAACGCTTAACTACGTTCGTCTCTTTCATTCGGGGGATCGACTGATGGGGCAGCCATATTGACCTGGCTTCGTGACAATTTGCAGGTAAGCATGTTGAATTGCTACTTCTAATTTTGGTTGCCTTAGCAAAGCTGGTAGTGTACGATATTTGTCCGCCGGTGAGAAACGCAGTGGAATTCCATTCCCGTAGTTATTTCTGCCATGAAGCAGAGTGCATGATGCCAAGTCTGCCATTTATTGTGTCATTGTTTGATGAAATTGAGCTAGGAGGTAATTACTGTTTCTTCCTTTAGTCATCCGAAGTGCATTCCTGTGTTCTGTATCGTCATTTCACAGCCACTTGCCCGTTACCGTTGTGTGACAATGAAAGTTTATTGTGCTTGCTAAAGAAAGTTGCCTCCCATAAAATTATGCACTGCTGCGCAGGAAATTCGACACGGGGAATACATCCTGTAGCCTACCGTGTCAGTTGATTAGAATTTTAGTACTTATTGCATTAGGCCAATGGTTTTAATAAATGTACCGTTCTGTTGTACGCTCGTCTTGTTGTTAGTCACCTACTTTGCCCTCCCTTCTTCCTGACTTCCAACCTCCATCTACTACCGTCCTTTTCCTTTCCTCCTCCCCCTCCCCCCTCCCCAACACCCTTGAACCTAGGATCTCTCCCGCCTGTGGAACAAGCGAGTTGATCATAGCAAATGAATTTGTGATCGTTTTGACGTAGTATACGGAATCAGTATTTTACGTTGTTGGAATTCGTGAGTGGGTGAGGGTGTGGGTTGCCCCCTGACTGGACAAAAGCTAACGAGACAACTGAAAACACTGCAAGAATTTTACTTTTCAGCACATTGTTGGTGCCTGGTTCACAAATGGATTAAAACAGTAAAAACAAGGTGGGACCAGCCCTTACTCCATAATCTTACTACATGCCCGCCCTTATGTAGTACGGGCTGGTCCCACCCTGTTTTTACTGTTTTACTTTACTTGAAAAAAAAAAAAAGCACCAACAGGGTGTGCAGAAAATTAAAATTCTTGCAGTGCTTTTTGTGTTCTCGTGAGCTTTTGCCCAGTCAGGGGGCAACTATCATTTATGCAATATTTTACGTAACCTGCTGCATTCATTTTGGCTTTCATCCTGGCCCAGTGCTTTACAGAAGAGGATACACTTCAGCAGCAGCCTTTAAGTGGTTTAGGGAAGCTGTCAATTTTGTGACGCGTTGCGTTAACTTTTATCTTCATAGCGACCCATTGCTTAAAGGAAAGCAGTCATACTAATGCAGCCACCTTAATGTAATGTAGGGTAGACTACATATTTAATGAACAGCTACATTTTTACCTTTATCCCAGCCCACTTCTTAACGGGAAGGGGCAAACTTCCACCAGGACCTGGAAGTAGTAGTATAGGGAAGCTAACATTTTTAAGTGACCCTATAGCCAGATCGTTCGTTCCGCTCACTCCATTGGCGTCGAGCCATGCTTCATGTAATTTATTTGATCCCCAGAACATCACAAGATTGATGTACTGATTATTTCTTTGCAAACTAATTGCAATTGTCGCAAATTCACTGGAAGCAGCCACTTGAACTCTACGAAGTTGTTTACCAGGGACCGAGCCACAAGGTCATGAGCCGCAGAGACATTCAGACTCAGGATCCGCCATGTTTGAGGCACCCTTCTTGTACTTATGTATAATTGCTAGATGTATCTGATTTACTTGTGTATAGGCCTGTAGAGGGCGTTGTTGTTGTTTATTGCGTTAAGATGACATGTTTTTTGGCCTTTTCTTTTTGTATTTGAGCCAAGAGACTCAGCTTGGGTCTCATCAAGAAGATGTATTCCAGAATGTGGAATAAACGGAATTTAACATCGTTTTCCCTCGGGCCAGCCTTTTAGTCTGATGCAAAAAGCTCTCCCAACCGGGCCTAATTTCTTCAGCAATTGTTGCTCACAGTTCGTGCACCACATTTTTCAGCATGCCTGCACTTCATCTACATCATTTGTTTGTTTGAACATTTGTACACCCATTCCTCCGTGAATTAGGCCCCTACGAAGGTGAGACTAGTGCTAAATGAAAGATTAAGGGCGCGTTTACGCAACAAGTCATTCTCGATCGCCGAATGCTATTTGCTAGTCAACCGTTATTTATTTATGATTAGTTTCCCGTTGCTACTAAATGAATGCGGTAATGGATTTAAAAAAATTGTATGTATTATAAATAACAACACGGATAAAGAACAAAGTGCTACAGTAATTTTAAACATTGCTACAAGATTGTTGTCATTTCACGCTATTTTCAAAATTTGCTATTCACCCTCAAAGTACAGCTTCTAGCCATGATCAAATATCGGTAGAAAAAATAGCTACTCGTAGCGAGAATTTAAAACCCAACATGGCGTCCATTTCGTGGCTATCGAATCGAAGACAAACCATCGAATGCCGGCATACAAAAAACAGTCCGTCGTCTTGTACTGCAGTAAAATTGTTTTCTTGTTGTCATAAATCGACGTTGTCATGTTGCACCCATCGTACTCCTAGTCGCGACGCACGAGGAGAAGATTTGCGTCTGCGTCGTTGCCATGGTTACTAATACGCATAGACAACTCGAAAGCCGCATACTCCGGTAAACGCGAGAAGCAGCCATCAGATTTAGTATTGATCAAGTAAAAGCTAATGAGCGCGAAAACTGTTGTTGCATAAACGAGCCCTAAGGGCGCGTTTACGCAGCGACTCGTTTTTGCATTCTCGCAGCTAGAACTCAATCGCGATGGCAAAGGTGATATTGCCATGGTAACAACGCTAAATGGATTAGCTAAATCCGACATCGTTTGAGTAAATACTTGCAGACTTATAATCCGTGCCAATAATATAAAGAATTCCTCATGACGAAACAATTTTCCCAAACGATTCTGAACTCACGTTATTTGCTGTTTTCGTTGCGAGGCGGCAGACATAAAACCGCCGCCATGTTGGAATTTGAGGTGATTTCTAGCTTCTAGCCGCGAGAATGCAAAAGCGAGTGGTTGCGTAAACGCGCCCTAAGAGTGCAAAGCGAGAAACGCACTGAAAACGTTTTATTTAGTTGGAAATCACTAGATTTGCTCGCTCAATACCCACACCTTCGTCCTTCAAAAACGCTACTGTTGACATCCTTTTAAAACCAGGTGTATGGGTCTGCTTTTTCCATGCATCCAATCAGTTGAAGCAAAACCAATCTTATGATTTAAACGTATGATGTCGTCTTTTTAGGCTATTTTTTGCGAGCATCCTTTTCCAGATCATCTCAGTACGTAACTAATAGCATCAAGACGGTTTGCTTGTCACGGATTTAACCCGTAACAGTTCTTACATCACATTCCTCAGCACGTTTGCATTTAATCTACATCATTCAAAACAAACGACTAGTTTGTTTTCACGTTTGTACATCTACTCCTCCAGAAGCTAACCAGAAAGAAAGATTCCGTGAACGCTCTTGGCGTCAATCCATGCTTCATGTAATTTCTCTGATCCCAAGGGCATCACAAAGTCTATGGATACTGCTCATGACGTCATAGTTTTATCAGACAAAGTTTATTTTGGAAGGTCAAAGTTAGTTCATGCAAAATAAACTTTTCCTGAAAAAAACTATGACGTCATGAGCAGTTTTTCGCGTATTTGAGGGTTAAAAAAATAATAAAGTTACAACGATGAAACTAGGCCTAACGGAGGCGTAATTTAATTCTCTTTCATTTGGTGCTAATCCCATCTTTTTAGGTGCACTGGTTCAAAAGGAGCAGAGATACAGACACGATGCCAAAATAAATTTATATGAACAAACTATGACGTCGTTTCTGAGGGTCAAAAAAAAAAACTTTGACGTTATTTTTTCAATTTCTTTTCACATATTTGAGGTCATAATCACAAAATTGACGATACAATTACGATAATAAGCTGTCGAGGTTTGGGGGAGAGGGCGACCCTAACGTGATAAAACTAAGGTGTGGGGATGGTTCAATGTACGAAACTTAATAATTAATAAGACATTTGGTTGGGTTCAATATTTGATGTTCAATGCTAGATTTTATACATAGCTTCGCCTGCCACGACTTAACCAAACAAGTTCTTAATAATTGTTAATGTGATTAATAAATACAAATGAATAAAAGGGACATGATGACTGAAGTGTGGAGGACTAGGGAAATTGGGGAGGAAAGACAATAAATTTCTAGTTAAAAAGCCAAAGATTACTTACTATTACTACGGAAGATTGGGATCGAATAGGGGCTTGGAATGTATATTATTGTGATTACTTAAACCAACAATACGTTGGCTAGGCAATGCACATGCTTAACAATTGATGTGATTTCAGAATACATAACAATACAGTGACTGAGTTTAAGAATAGAGGCAGGGCACACTTAAGATCGTCATCCAAGCTCAGCTCAAGGGAATCAAGATGCTGGGTCATCAGTCCCAGCATTGGGTCGTCCAATATTGACGTTGGTAGGAGCTGAGGCAGGATGAGTCACTACAAAGCTTATCGGAGCCGCAATTTAATTATCTTTCATTTGGTGCTAATCCCATCGTTTTAGATGCACTGGTTCAAAAGGAGTAGAGACACAAACACGATGCCAAAATAAACTTTGCATGAACAAACTATGACGTCGTTTCTGAGGGTCAAAAAAACTTTGACGTTATTTTTGCCATTTCGTTTCACATATTTGAGGTCATAATCACAAAATTTACTATAATAACGATGCAATGACGATGCAATAACGATAATAAGCTTAACGGAAGCGCAATTTAATTATCTTTCATCTAATTCTACTCTCATCTTTGTATGCGCCTTGGTCCAAGAGGGGCAGAGATACAATCACACACACACACACTCACGCACACCGTACGTGTTAGTCTTCTGTATAGGGCAGTGACATAACGTAGTATTATTCTGTATAACTCTATGGTGGAGCCAGTAACTGGGTTAGCTGCAAGGGGCACTGGAGGGGGGAAAAGAAGGTCGTTTTACTAAAGCCAATGCTATTAGACTGGATTTCTTAAGCCTGTAACGCGGGATTTTTGTTGTTGGAGAAAACAACGTTTTTTTAAGCCTAAGAAAGCCGCTCTCAAAGCACTGTCTTGACTAGAAATGCAGTTGTTTTCCCTTAATTGTAATCTAGTGCCCCTTGTAGTTATGCCCTCCAGATGCTATCTCGTAGCCATTATGACGTCACTTGACGCTGCTCTATAGCCGAAGCGGCTGAAGTCTGCCCTTTTCGCCGTCGCTTTTTTCAATTTCGGAACGGTACCAGAGACAGACGACACGGTTTTCACCATTAAATTCAGTAAAACAAAAGTTAGTTTAAAAAAACACGGCAAATTAAAACATCGTTGCCTCCTTATAGCTAATAGGCTTTCTGGGCGTAACTAATGAAATAATAACATTTGATCCTCGCATATAAACCCTAAGGATAACATGCAACCATACAAAACAATATAATTTTGTTAACGACTTCCATAAGCTTCATTCAAAATAGGCTCGACGCCATGTTTGAACCGAATTCTCTGTTGCTACTTACAAAATCAAAACGGCAGTTAAAAAAAAAAGGTTTAAAAACTGAAAATTGGGCTTAAAATCATGTTGCCACGGCAACGTCAAGTTGCTACGAGTCTCTGCTGGCTTCGTCGACAACACTATATTAACGGCGTCTATCCGTTGCGTCTCTCCCGTCACTTTGACTCTACCATTGATCTATATACTTGACCTGACGCCGAATACTGCAACTGTGTGCCTGGAGGCGCATCGTGTTGTATAAATGAATAGGCTTACTGTCCAATCCAATTCTCCGTTAGCTGCTTCTTGAGAAATTAAAACAGTAGGTAAAAATTAGGCCTAAAATCTGATAAATACGCCTAAAATCTAAAGTAGGCCTAAAAGCTAACACATTTTAAACTGGCAATTGTGATGGTAAGTGCTTTTTATCATGTAATAGAGAATGCTGTTGCAGTGCGCTATAGACGTGTGCGCTTCAACGTATTTGGAAGTGGCGAAAGAGTAAAGAAGACCGCTTGCGATAAGGTAATCGCTTCAGCCGCTTGTTTAATGACATAGAAGCGGCTGGAGCGTCTACCTACGTTGCATTAATGCATTAATCCGTTTATCTCGGCCAACTGCTTAACGGAATGGGGCCAACTTCTACAGGTGCCTCGATGTGCTGTAAGGTAGCCAACATTTTAAGTCACTTGTTGCATTACAGTAATTTTTGCCTTTATCCCGGCACACTGCTTAATGGTAACGGGCAAACTTCTACAGGTGCCTCGATGTAGTGTAAGGTAGCCAAGATTTTAAGTCACTTGTTGCATTACAGTAATTTTTGCCTTTATCCCGGCACACTGCTTAATGGAAAGGGGCAAACCTCTACAGGTGCCTTGATGTAGTGTAAGGAAGCCAACATTTTAAGTGTCACATTTCATTAATTTTTACGTTCATTCTGGCCCACTGCTTAACGGAAAGGGGGTACTTCCACAGTGACGTTGATGCCGAATAGGGTAATAGTACGTGCTGTTAGCGACAAAAAGTGCCAAAACATTTCAGTTCCGGCAACTAGCTGCATATTGCACATGGAAGCTGTACACACATTGTAGTTTCCAAATCCACCGGGAGACACTCCCGGAAGTGACGACGTAAGCCGTGATGATGTCATCAAAATGGCTACCGTGCGACATACTAAATGTCTATTATCTACGGATCTAATCGATCAATCCTAACGCGTGACCTATTGTTGGAAAGATAATTTAATCTGCTAAACAAAATGCCTGAACAATATATGCCATACATTTGTTAGTTTTGGTTTAATCTGAAGAAAAACATAAAATGACTGCTGTGTGATATGTTAATTCTAAATTATCTGCGGAACTAATCGATCAATCTTTTCGTGCGAACTATCGTTGGAAAGGTAATTTAATTTTCTAAAAGAAATACCAGAACAATGTATGCCGTAATTCTGCGTAATTTGAAGGAAAACATTTTATTACGTCCTCAAAATGGCCACCATGCGATATACTAAATCTCGTATATCTCTGGAACTAATAGATTAATCTTATGGTGTAACCTATCGTTGGAAAGATAATTTAATTAGTTAAAAGAAATGCCATAGCAATTTTGCCGTATATATAGTTTGTTCCACATTATGTTTGCAGGAAACTGACGGTATGATGCCACGTTTCTTTGCACTAGGAGTGCAAAACATGTGGATATTGCACTTATGGGCTGTACACATTTACTATTAAGAGTCTACGAGTGGGATATTTACGTGTTTTTTGCACTCGTAGTGGAAGGAAACGTGGCGTGATACCGTCAGTTTTCTGCAAATATAATGTGGAACAAAGTATATATCAGTATTTGTTTAATATATAGAAAAACATATTATAGCGTCATACAAATGACCACCATGAGATATACTAACCTGTGGTATCTCCGGAAGAATATATCAATCTTATCCAGCGACCTATTGTTGGAAATCTATATACATATATTTCGCTAATGAGCAGTGAGATATTGATGATGATATTTATTACAGCTTACTGGCCTATTAAACTATGTGCTCAAACTACTCTACTTACGTTTAACTACTATACATCATGAACCAGTACCAGAACAAGTGCCCCACTACCCTATTGACCAATCACCGCACCGCAAGCAACGAGCACAAGGTGCTGGGAACAAGAAAGACCCCTCGAGCCTAAACGAAACGCTGCGTCGCTGAGCGGTGAGGGATCATGATTAAAGAAACGAAGCTTCAACAATCAGCAAGAGGACGAGTGGGCTCATTTAGAGAAAAAGGGCGAGCGGCCAACAATAAGAACGGATATGCGCTCTAACAATTAGAAACAAACACTATTGCTTCAATAATGCTGACTATTAGAGCCGAGTTGAAAAGTTTCAAAGTAGGTTAAGTAACACTGCTTTGACTTCCATTGAAAAAGTTATTTACTTCCTTAAGAAAACAAAACCCCATGAGAGGGGGAGGAGGGGTGGGGTTAGGTTTCAAACTATACAATGGGAGAATACACGAGGTAGCAGGGCAGGGAACGCTGGAGGGGACAGAGAACCATGGGGGCTGCAGATGGGTATCTCACTACAATGGGAAATGTGAGGGAGAGTGGGGGGATCGGGGCTCGAAGAGGGGTGGATTCGCCATATGTTTTCATTTCATGTTCACACATGCGGGAATCAGTTACACCAGTGTGTGTTACGCCGGAGTTCGAAGAAGGAGACAGAGGGGCAGTCAGCATCCTTTTCATTCCATTCTACCCAGTACAGTATTTCATTCAGGTACCGGCTAGACTGGTGTATGTTATGCCGGGGGTACAGCTAGTATAACTTAATTTGCCAAAAGAACTGCAAGGACAATGTATGCCGTAAGTCTCTTTTGTTTAATTTGAAGAAACACAAATCTACGTAATTATTGCCACTTTATAATTGTAATTAAAGTTGGTTTTGTTCTTTGTTTGTTACCTGTAATGTGTTCACTTGTGCTGCAATTGATAATATAGAACATAACACAGCCTTCAGTACATCGGCGAACTCATTCTATGGAACAGGCATGTCTCATCTTTCACCCACCAGAAGGTATGTCTGTGACAACCAGTCTCAACCTAGGGCAATCAAAGAATAAAGCAGGATAGGCTTGCCCGAGTCCTCCACAAGTCTTCCTCATCCGACTAAATGTTCATGTGATGCACCTTTACCAATGGTCAAAAAAAAATTGATACACCCGTGGAAATGATGGACTGGTCAGTATCCACCAGAAGCAAGGCTGACCACGAAGGTAAAGTGTTATCCAGGGTAGCCTTCCGTTCCCGTCAAAACATCCATGAAGGTTTGAAAGGTAAATGCACATCAATTCTGCTCCCAACATATGATGTGAATTCCTCATCCATGGTTCGCCATGCCATGAACATTATAATAAGTATTCTTAAGAAGATCAATCCATCACAGACACCACTTTAAAGCCGACCAACCACACAAAGTTGCACATAGAAATGGCTGTAATTTCAATGATTGGTTGTGAGTTAGCAGATAGTGGCTAGAATGAAAACTTTGTTCAATTATTTGTTGCAACGCTATGAAGGGCAGACAGCATTCTAAAGTCATCGGCGGATCACACGTAAAATAAAGTAGGTACGCACACAAGGTTAGCATCGCAGGCCATCATAATCTGAAAAAAGAGGTTATCAGAATCAGGATGATGACTTGACAGTTCAGTCAACCGTTTAAGAGGATGCAACACGAATTGGCTGAATTGATATTCTGGGATGGATGACAACTGCTGGGGTAACGTAGCCTCTATAGACTTGCAAGTGTACTAAGAGAGGTACAAGATGTCATATTAAACAATGACTTTCTTGTACACTACCGTGTGCCTGTGAAGGTCACTGCTCAAGTGACGCACTGTGAACAATACGACACAGCTGTAATAATTTACCGTTTCCAAAAGAGCCACATACCAAGCGGTAATAATTACATGCACATTATCTTTTCATTCACATTAAACGAAAACTAAATTATTTACGCGATACATTGTTCAGGCATTTCCTTTAGAAGATTAAATTGTCTTTCTAACGATAGGTCGCAAGATAAGATTGATCAATTAGTTCCGGAGATCCACGAGATTTAGTATACTGCATGGTCGCTATTTTGAGGATGTCATAATGTGCTTTCCTTCAAATTACGTAGAAACTAATAGATTTACGGCATACATTGTTCTGGTATTTCTTTTAGAAAATTAAATTACCTTTCCAACGATAGTTCGCACGAAAAGATTGATCGATTAGTTCCGCAGATAATTTAGAATTAACATATCACACAGCAGTCATTTTATGTTTTTCTTCAGATTACGGCGTACATTGTTCCGGCATTTATTTTAGCAAATTAAATTTCCTTTCAACGATACGATGCACGAAAAGATTGACCGATTAGTTCCGGAGATAATTGGGAAATAGTATATCGCACAGCAGTCATAATTTATGTTTTTCTTCAGATTAAACCAAAACTAAAAGATTTATGGCTTATATTGTACAGGCATTTCTTTTAGAAAATTAAATTATCTTTCCAACAATAGGTCGCACGATACTATTGATCAATTAGTTCCGGAGATAGTAAAGATTTAGTACATTGCGTGGTGGCCATTTTGATGACGTCATCACGGCTATACGTCGTCACTTCCGGGAGTGTCTCCCGGCGGATTTGTAAACTACAACATGTGAGCAGCTTCCATGAACAATATGCAGCTTGTTGCTGGAACTGAAATGTTTTTGCGCTAACAGCATCGAGTGTAAGTCACTTGTTGCATTACAGTAATTTCTGCCTTTATCCCGGCCCACTGCTTAATGTAAAGGGGCAAACTTCTACAGCTACCTCGATGTAGTGTAGGGTAGCCAACATTTTAAATGTCGTGTTGCATTAATTTTTCCTTTCATTCTGGCCCACTGCTTAACGGAGAGGGCACACTTCTACAGCAACGTTGGTGTCGTATAAGGAAGCTACTATTTTATGCGACCTACTGTATTAATTTTTACTTTCTTCATGGTCCTTTGATTAACTGAGAGGGACAGACTTGTATAGCTAACTTGATGTAGTGTAGCGAAGCCAATATTTTAAGTGACCTGTTGCATTAACTTTTACTTTACGTCTCTGGAGCCGATTTTGAGAAAGAGGGCGTTATTTCTTGAAGTTTCTAGTATGGTTCATCACCATCTACCAGTACAGAGCTGTAATATCCTAGCGGTAGAAAGTCTGTTAAGTATATAGTATTTAAAGCCCATATACCTACACTTTGTTAAAAATAAAATACTTTTATAACTTTTTTTTGGTAATAAATGAAAACTTATTAATTAAACAAACCGTACATGGGTAGCTACGAGCACTGGGGCGTCAGATTCGATAGGCGTCCTGGTCCCAGTGTACATCTCTGGCTTCGTACAGACCCGGGTTCGATCCTGGCGATGGGAAGTGTATATGTACGGGTTTTTCTCCGGTTGTTTCCCGCCCGTTGCACGAGGGTTTCCTCCGGGTACTCCGGTTTCCTCCCTCATGCGGCAAAAAACAACTGTAATAATGGTGGTACATCTTCCACTTAACATCTGCCGCCGGGGAATTTGGGTGGGTGGATGCCTCGAGCATCGTCTCTATATATTTTTATTATTATTATTATTATACATTACAATTACGTAGTAACAAATTCTTCGAACCGGCTGCATATTACGAAACGTGTACATTCATCGGAGATGCCAAAGTCCTACCCTGGGCAGATAAGGGCTATGTACGCTCCCCACTGGAGTATGCCAGCCTGTGTGGTCCCTAAACCTTTTAAAGGACATTGACCATATAGAGTTAGTCCAACGACTGTTTACCAAGTCTTTAACCGGGATGAAAAATCTAACTTATGAAATCCACTTCCAGCTGTTGAACCCGGATTCCTTGGAATTACGATGCTTGAAGGCGGATCTAACCCTTTCAAGATTTTAAGAAGTTTCCGCAACACTGATGTCCCTCTTTTTGGATTGTTCATGGCAAGACATACACGCGGGTGCATCTAATATAATAATATAATATATAATAAGATGTTTACTCTCATCAAAAGTGGGAGTGGGATTACGGAAGGGCAAGCCACTGACACCGTTCCCAGCGTTAAAAGGAAAGGAGAGAAGAAGTGAATTCGTCTTATGGAAGAGTGATTAAAAGGAGTATGTCAGTAAGTCCTTTAAAGGAATTTAGTGAGATCACAGCTCAGTAGCTTCTTCTTAAAGATTGAGATTGACGTGGCAGAGACCGTCTCTTCGGGTAGTGAGTTCCAAATTGGAACTACGCGCACGGCAAAGAATGATTTCCGACTGCCCAGATGTGTGAGCTCGACACGCAGCTTCAGGGAATGGCCTCTGGTGGATGAAGAGGGAGCTTGATCGAAAAAGGGTAGATCGATCGGCAGTAATCCATGCAAAATCTTGAAAGTCATTATTAGGTCTGCCCTAATCCTACGCAACTCTAATGGTTCCAGTCTGGTGAAGGTTCGCTGTACAGCCTCAAGGCGATCAATATCACCCAGTAGGTGGGGGGACCAAACTGGGCTCGCGTATTCCAAAAGGGGTCTTACAAAGACTTTAAAGGCCCACACCCGTATATCAGCGCTAGTGGCCTCAAAGCATTTCCTAATCATTGATAGTCTGCGATAAGCTGTAGCTGCAATCTTCGTGCAGTGTGTAGAAAACGATAGGTCCTTAGAGAACCAAATCCCTAGGTCGCGACCACAGTCTACAAACTTGTTAATTGATTCCACGTAGGTCACAGGACAATGTAGGATTGGAGGCACCCACGTGGAAAACATAGCATTTAGATTGCGAAAGGGGCAACTGCCATTTAAGCGACCATTGGTGTACGATATCTATATCAGTATGAAGTTGATAGCCGTCACGAAAACAGGTGATAGTTGATCCCGTTTTGACGTCATCAGCAAATTTTAAACGTGTCTCCCCAGGTGACTCCAAAGGAAAAGAAAGATCATTTAAAAGTACAACGAAGAGTAGGGGGCCCAGGACGGATCCTTGAGGCACCCCACTTACCCCACTGTAGCGTTCTGATTGAATCGACTCAATAACGACCTTTTGTGTACGGTTCGAGATAATTGCCTGGATCCAGTAAAGTAGATCTCCAGAAATTTGGAGAGCAAGTAATTTAACGAGCAGTTTGGAGTAGAGGACCGACTCAAACGCTTTTTTGAAGTCGTAAAAAATAAAATCAGATGGGATGCCGATGTCAAGAGCACTCGTCAGCTGGTCCAGATATAAAAGAAGTTGCATGGTAGATAGAGGATCGTCCGGGTAGAAAGCCAAATTGTTCATTGTCCAGTAAAGAGTGTTTGGAGAAAAACGAAAGCATTTGAGTTCGAACGATCGCTTCCATGATTTTACATGGTACGGCAGTAAGAGCTATAGGACGATAGTTATGGGGATCTGAATGGTTACCCGTCTTAAATATCGGAACCACATTCGCCGTACTCCAGCTTTCTGGTATTTTGCCCAGACGGAAAGAGAAATTGTAAAGGAAAAGTAGAGCCTCACCGATTTCTAGGTTAATTTGTTTATAAAAAAAAAACGACGAACGGCCATCTGGACCGACAGCATGACTGGGTTTGAGTGCTGACATTGCTTCAAGTATTAGTTGTCGGGTAAAAACAATAGAGCTGAGAAATGGTTTGGATGACGCAGAAGAATTGTGCGCAGTATCGTTTGGTGGTAATATTAGATTATCATCAGTAACTTCATTAGATACAAATATGGAGTTCAATAGGTTTGCCTTGGCTATGTTTGTTGTAGCATAAATGCCATTAAATAAGAACAGCGGTATGCTTTTCACAGTGTTGTTTTTTGTTTTGTTTTTTGTACTAGCGAAAAAGTGCCAAGATATTCCCGTCATGTACCACTTTAGATGCGCTGTTGTTGTGCCAGGTTTGAATGCTGGTCAAGTCCGCAACACTGATGTCCCTCTTTTTGAATTGTCCACGGCAAGACATACACGCGGGTGCGTATTTAAATTAAACAAACCGGCATCGCAACTAAATATGCGTAGGTTATCATTTGCAGTGAAAACCCATGGAACTCACTTCCTTCGAAAGTGGTAACCGCAAAAAAAAAATATTAACACATTTGATATTCAATATTAAATGAGGTGGGCCTTAAACATTTTCTGAAAAGACCGGAATATACACGACCCATTGAGAAAAAAAATAAAATGAAAATTTAAACCCAGTATACTTGCTCGCCATGCTCATGAAAATGTTTTTAGTGTAAATGGAACAGTATAAGTTGCCGACAACCCTGCTTCCTCCATCGTGCTTCTTATGAGTGCTAAACTCTATTATTATTATACTTAATATAGTTTTCTTAAAGATAATATTTATGTTTTCTTGGCCAGCTTTATGAGTCTCTGCTACATTTCATTAACTGCTAAGGTTGACTCTTCACCGAACAAACTCCTCACCGACAGTGGCACTTTATTAATAACACCGTTATTCCTACCTAGAATGTTATTTCTAGAAAGAATATCAAGAGAATAAAGAATTACAACTTGCTCCAGTGGGAATCAGTGTTAGTGGAGGGCCAACATTTTCTCCAGCAGAAGTCTATTAAGAAAGAAAAACAGAAAGACCCTGCACAAAAACAGTTTAGTGTTGTTCCAGACTTTTCTTCGTCAAGACGATGAAAGAAGCAGTGTCTCGATTACCGCTGTGCTTCATCACAGTTCACACAAATGCGCCCGTGCACTCGTCGATTGTGGATGACAAACGATTGTAGGAATTTCTTTAAACAAAACTGCACCTTCTTCTTCTTAAGATACCCTTTGCAAGTGAAAAGGACCTTAAAAATCCTAATATTTAGTTTTTGAAAAATATATTGTACGATGATTTACGTGTCCACCATAAGCCTCTTAAACTTACGTACCGACCGTAATTGATTATGTTGAATGGCCACTCTTCATTCAAAAGGAAAGTAAATATTAGGATAAAAGCCCACTTCCAGCTGTAATTTACGTTATTACGTTCCTCTACCTTTTTAAGCGCCACATTTCTAAACACTGAAATGATTCAACACCACCATAAGTACGGATGCAAACCTATTTACGTTGTCTTTCGGGACGTAAATGTCAGACTGCCTGACCGGGGAATTGAACCCACGACATTTGAAACCAAATGCCAAAGTCTCAGTATGGCTCAGTGGCAGGATCTCGGCGTTTGGTTTCAAAGGTAGTGGATTCAATTCGCTGCTCAGTCAATCTGACATTTAAGTCCAAGAAACAACGTTAAGTAGGTTTACATTCGTCTTTATTGCAATTATTGAGTGTTAAAAACGGAGTTGGAGCAAAGAACATTCCACCAACAATGGCGCGTTGGTAACAACGCAAATTGTTGTTGTACAAATATGTTCGACGATGGTTCGGCAACAATGCTCTAACACTGTCTCTTTAATGCAACAATGGCTCGTTCACTGAAGATTCAACTCGTCGTTGTACAAACAAGTTAGACGATGGCGTTCCTCGCCAAACGCCATCTTCTAACTGATAACATACATGATGCAATTTCAAACGGCAATAAATCATCCGGAGACTTCAAGGATAGGCACAGTTACCGTAAAACGATGTTTGATTAGTGCTGCAACATCTGGAATAATAAGAAGATTACCAGGATTTCTTGTGTGCCGCTAACACTAATCAACGCTATGAGCACAGTCTGTAGAGTGTGCTTTCAGCGCGCCTAGCAGCAGTTTTTTGAAGTTTTGGACGGCGTGGTTCAAATGCTGCCCCGAAGCGAACGTCAAGCCTTTATAGATATTAGACGAGAAGGGGCCATTCAAAATCCACGTGGCCGTTTTTAAGCCATTTTTGGGGGGGGGGGGGGGGGGGGGGGGGGGGGGGGGGGGGGGGGG
>JAHWFP010106174.1:0-29836 GCA_023313725.1 Lithobius niger
CACCAATTTTTATCCGTGTACATTTTAACAAGTAAAATGAAACTTCAATCATATAACCCCTTTTTTACGGCACACTTCACGTTTTTGTTTGTAATTTATTATACCGTAGGATTGTGTACCTGTAGTTAACAAACAGAAATACACCAGTAGTCCGTGCTACCCGTCACTTATTATTATTATTTTTTTAAAGTAATCCAGACCAAAAAGACAAGAAACAGATAATACACGGGTTGGACAAGGTGATTCATGAATAGTGTTGACTGATACGTAGGGTAAATCCAAAACAAAGAATCCAGCAGCATGTCATGGTAGAACAAATTATGGAAAAAAAGCCAACAAGATGCACATGTAACAACAGTAAAAAAGCTATGTTTCGGGTCAGACTACGACCCGTCATCAAGCAAAAATTATTTCAGCCAAAGGATAACGGGTCGTAGTCTGATCCGAAACGTCGCTTTTTTACTGTTGTTACATGTGCACCTTGCTGACTTTTTATTGTTCATCACGATCATCTGGTGCTTTTTTCCTCTTTGTTTGACAGGAAAAAGTCACAGACAGACATGACTAGTAATTACTATAGCCTACCTCATTTTGCCAGTAAAAACCTTACCAGGAGCAGCTGGGACACACTGACAAGACAACACAAGAAACAAAGAAACATGGGTCAACACGGGTTTCCAATTTGTATGATAGAAAAAAGTCACAGACAGACATGACTAGTAATTACTATAGCCTACCTCATTTTGCCAGTAAAAACCTTACCAGGAGCAGCTGGGACACACTGACAAGAAAAGACAAGAAACAAAGAAACACGGGTGAATACAAGTGTGTCATGATGGGTGGTGACTGGTACAAAGGGTTCCCAGAGCAAAGAACCCAGCTATGTGAGGGAAAGTCAAGAGTTACGCATAACTGATAATTACTGGTCTTCGTCCTTTTGCCAATAAAAACCTTATCAGCCAAAGACTAGGCGCATCTAAAAGACAGCACAAGATGGGAGGACACAGCAGACTTCCCAGCCTTACAGCGTTCCCCTAAGACAGGTCCCAACGATAAGTCAAGATAATACAAGACAAGACAGTCACAGAGCCATACAGCACTGGCACTGTGGTTCCTATGTTACCAGTTCAAACCTTGCCAGTCAGACACTGTGGACACACTGGCAAGAAAAGACAAGTCACAGGCAAGATAGGAGAGGACACGGCTAGACGTTGGTGACCTTCCCCAATTTACTGCTTAAAATAAATAAATGGACACTTATTGCTGAAAATATAAAGATATGTCGCTGAGGGCTTATTTCCAGTTACCTTTACGTTATTTACAGCAGTTTTTGTCTTTTTGTTTCTCATTCGTTGAGCCATAGTGTCTGCGTGGACTGAGCTGTATTCCCCGTCCAATGGCCGAGAACCATTGGCAGAATGGAACCTGGGTCCCAGTGGTTATCTTTATGACTGGTTCCGTCAGTGGATAATTGGCTACATTGGTAAAGGTGGCTTGGCTGTGATCTGGTACGGTAGACGTCCGGTTTGCCAGTTCGAATCCGGGTCATAGAATATGATAGAGTAGAATAGAATGAACCGTCGGTCTGTGAAGGTGGCCTATTGCATGCTCTTATTTCTAACGTATGATTTTTACTGAGGGTTTATTTCCGATTTACCTGGCCACTTATAACTTGCTAAAAAAAGTCAATACCTAAACTCGATTTGGGGCCGTCACAGCGTGTTATGCCTGGTACTGTTAGGTACAGTACATAGGGTTTGCACAGCGTATGCTCCAGCAGCAAATCAAGACATGCTAGACATGACTTGACATGACTGCCGGTAGAAACCTGGCTAGTTAGAAACTGTGGACACACGTATCAGAAAAGACAATATATGTTTGGCGGACAGTTACAGTGTATTATGACTAGTGCTGTTCATGCATGTACATAGGATTCCCACAATAGGAACTCTCTGTACGTACCTGGCCTGTCTCAATAAGACAAGACAAGACATAGCAACATAGCCAGACATGACTCACATTGTCTTTCCTCATTTTACCCCTAAAGCCTTGAGAGTCAGATACTGTGGATACACCGACCAGTAAAGACAAAACACAGGCATATACTGGAGAAGGATGATTTGGCACCATGCAACAGTTTGGCCCAATACAATGTGGTCCCAACTAATTTGGTACCAATAAATAAATAAATAACTACGTTATTTCTAGTGTATGATTTTCGCTGTTGGCTTAATTTCCAATTTTCCTTAGAATTTGATACCAAGACGATTTGGTTCCGGAAAGTTTCAATTTAAAAGTGTGCTCATTTAAGACTGTAACAGTGAAAGAGGGACCAAATTATACCACAAAGAATTCAGACTTGGCCAAAATATTTAAAAAAAAATTTTTTATTAAGGAAATGAAACTGCAATAAGAAGATAATTAAACAAAGCTTCACGATCAGGTTTCAATCCCGGACCACGTGACGACATGTGACTTTATCGGATTTCTCTAGTCTGCTGCATACTAGGTTTCATTGCAATCCCTGGAAGCTACAACGGGTGCTTGTTTACTTACAAAAAAACATGATTTTGTATTCATCGTTTCGAACCATTTAATGGAGTAACAAAAAAAAGAAGAGAATTCTATGCAGCTTCCATTCCAAACTAGGCAGAAGAGGGAATAAATGCTATTTAATCTGACAAAAATTATGAAGTCCACAGCCTCCGTCAGCCTCAGTCTGCCTCACTCTGCCTCACTGTGCCTCGGCCTACCGTAGGTTGGCAGTTGTCCGACGTTGCGTTTCCATCCGCTAGTATTATGACCAAAATTTGGGCCTGCAAGGTGTTTGTGCGGCCCATCCTCGAGTATATCCTTGTCCGACTTGGTCACCAAACCTTTTGCAGGATATTGACCAGCTGGAAGCCTTCCAACGCTGTTTTACTCGTGGTCTTACTGGGTATCGTAATCACTCTCCCAACGAACGGTTATCTACGGCAGGCCTTGATCCCCTTGAACTCCTGAGACTGAAGGCTGACCTTGTTTTGACGTTTAAAATTCTGCATGGGTTGCTCTCTATCGATGTTCCCTTCTTTTCCGTGGCACGTAACAATAAAACTCGTGGCCATTCACTTAAATTAAGCATGCCCGTTCCATGCACGGACTGCAGAAACATTTTTTTCTTGCATCTTGGGTGATTGGACCTTGGTATTCACTTCTGGAAGGTTGGGAATATCGGTATCAGTGTCCCCGGCCCTTCCGTTCTCTTGACTATTACAGGTCAAATTGTTATTTATTTTTATTTATATTTTATTTATACTGTATGAAGGCTTTAATTTCAAGCTATTTGTGTAAAAAAAAAATTATATGAAAACTCTGGATTTAGAGAAGCTCAATATATTACCATTTATCAAGGCCAAGAAAGTCAGACAGACGTCTCGGTTCGCAAGTTATTTGCTGAGCCCAAGTGGCAGCCATCTTTTTAAGCGGGGAAGTTTGGATTTCTTTACCTTTAAAATTGATTTTGCAAAATATGTACGTTTAGTTTACGAGAGTATGTTTTGCAAGGACGGTATTGATTGAAAGTTTAAAAAGATTAATATTCAGCACTTTTTTTTATAATGAATTTCGAAAACGTTGGCTGTCAAGATTACTCGGCAAACACTTATCTCGAAAATAATTTTCCTAAAGGCTGGTAAATAATGTACGGCTGAAATTCTTACATATAAGTTTATGACTCAAGTCTGCAACTGAATGGAATGCTAAATTCAAAATACATTTTTTTGGAGCTGATCGAGGCCGAAGGCCGAGCGATACTCTGCTATGATCACACTCCAATGTAATCTTACACCGCGCATCACGCAAAAACCACAAGAACTATCCTAACCACACTTTGCATGCAATAGCACGGGAGTCTGGACAAGGTTTATCCCCCCCAAAAAAACACCCGGAATCGGTAGATAACATCCGGGAACGGGAACGATAGATAAAATCCAGATAGGTCGGTAATAAACCAAAACATATTTTCACTTCTCCTCGACCGATTTTAACGTTTGAATACACCATTTTGAAGACTTTTTCACAAGCTTTGCAATGGTCCAAACCCCAAGCAGCAGTCTCTTATTGTTAGAAATTACAAGGCAATTTTTTAATTCCTACATGAAATTGTGCTACATATATGAAACAACTACGTGAGTGGTATATCCCTTGATACCAAATTTAAGGTTGTACACCCATTGAGTGATTCGTAATTAACTCTCGAAGTAGAGTGATGTGGTCGTTTCGCCACAAGAGAATTGAAAATTCTTAAATTTAAGATGTAATCAATAATAAACTCAATTACAAAGCTATAAAAAAATGTTAATTGCTTGTTTCAAAACTGCTTAGTTTATAAACCACATTTCAGTTTCCTCCCTCCTACCTGTTTTTTTAAATTCCAAGTGCTCTTACGAGGCATCTTAAAGCCCGAAATGGACTTAATAGGATTTACTGAAAAGTTGGCACGTATTCTTGCCATCAATCCTAGCCGGAATTGTTTATCTTAGATAGGCGGCCATCTTAGGTCCGTTTAAATGTGTAGCTGTAATTGGTGGAGAGGATAGTTGCAATTTCAAAGTTCCATTGCAATGCTCATAAATTTTGTATTTGTATTTAAGCTAAACAATTTCAGTTAGGGTTGACGGAAGGAATACATCCTCCCACTTCTGAAAATCCTAAACAAGTCCATTTTGGGCTATTAGTCGGTTCGCAAGAAAACTTTGAATTAGAAAATCATCATACGCTTTTGCCACTACGCCATTACCCCTTCACTTTTAAATTGGGATAGGACGGTGTCCATGTAAAGCTAAACAATTTCGGTTAAGATTGAAGGAAATAATAGACCCCTACTTTTCATAAAATCCTAAACAAGTCCAATTTGGGCTATTAGAGGGCTTGCAAGATCACTTTGAACACAAAAACCACTATAACTACCAATTAAAAAGAGTGTTAACGTGAATTAAGGGTTATATACTTTATATACGATTTTGTGGTTCAAGGGGTGCTTTTACGTAAAAGATCTATATTTCGTTAACTGTTAAGAATTGTGTGCAGAACTTTTTGCTTCACATTGTGCTTTTGATTTGTTGACGGTTAAGGAGTTTCCGCAAAAAAAAAGGTATTAAGGGGAGTAAATAACCCCCTCCCCCCCCCTCGAGGGGGGGGGTTAAACTTGCCATCATTGCTATTTTTTCAAAACGTTGTAGGACATCGTGAGTGGGTGATATATGCTATATTTTCAGTTACCCATCATGTGCATCCATACCAAATTTCATACTTTTCACAATAAGTGAACAATTCGATCAAATTTGGACCCCAAGTCGCCCTATATAACAGCAAAATTGCTCAAACTATCTAAAACCTTACAAAGTTAAGAGACAGTAGTGAGTTGATTTTGATACACCACGCAGTGGCAGAGCACAGAAATTGTAGCCTGTATTGTACTATTTCTGAATTTTTTGAAAGTTAGAGGTATGTCCTATGGTCCTATAACTCCCTTGCACTTTTTGAATTAGGCAAACAAACTGAAAGAAACTTAACTTTGTTTCAGGATGAAATTGTAGACAAAAGTTTACTTGAACGTTCCCCATATGCAACTCACTCACGAAAGTCAGGCGAAATAAATAAGTAATAAACTAGTTGGACCTGTGCATGCTGCACGACGATTTAATTTCCCGACCTCGGCTTCTCCAGGTATTTTGTCGTCTTAGAAAGTAACTGGCGCTGTCAACTTCTTCCCCCCAGTGTGGGGTCTGTATCTCCCTGGCACCCACGTGTTTGGTCAAGGGTTTTAATGTATTTCTCCCAACCTTCTCCCCTCAGAAAATCTGCTCCCTCTTCCCTCGATAATGTGATTTCTCTACCTCCTACTCTTCTTTCTCCTTTTCTTCCCGTTCTCATCCCTCCCTGGCCGGAAAAGTCGGGACATTCCCACGGATGTTTTGGTGTAGCCCCGGAGAAGTCACAATAAAGTTCTCTTGAAGTCTAAAAAAACCCCAATCACTGAGAATGCTAGCATTCATTAAGCAAGTCAGTCAGCTCATCAACGAAAGTCAAAACGCCGACAATGCCACATTCCCCAACAAAAGAGGGCATGAAGGAAGGGGGAGGATGAGATAGGTTAGGGGTTTACAGTATAGCATTCGGACACACGATATACTCTGTAGTTTCACGGAATGCAAGGGGTATGTCGAATAAGACTCATGAAATAGAAGAGTTGCTGCGCCATGTCCATATTCTTGGGGTTCAGGAAACATGCACAAAATTTTGCAAAATCTGGTGTACTTCGCACGGATTATGTTTCGAGTGGGGAAAGGGTGGGAATGTTCGTCAAATGGGCTGTCCCATATATTCTGTGTCCGATGTCTGTTCAGCCTGTGGGCCTAGAAGCGTGCTCGGTGAGGGTGTTTATGTTGTCTCATTGGGTAATAGTCGTAGTTGTCCATGCAAAAGGTTCGTGCACTATGGAAGAATGGGTGTCCTGGTTACAACAGTTAACCACTCCGCTCATTGTGTATGGGGACTTTAATGCCCACCACTATGACTGGGGGTCTGTCCAGGTCGACACGAGAGGTCGGCGCTTGAGTGCCGCGATTGATCAGGTTGGCTTAAGCATTATCCAGGATGGGACTCCAACGTTTTTGCGGTGGAAGCAGGGAAGGGTTCAAGAATCTGTCTTAGACTTCTTTCTCTGTTCACCCAGTGTTGAGAGTTGATACCGTTTTCAGGTGTCCGATGATCAGAGGGGCAGTGATCACTTTTGTAGTGGTCCTGCTGTCTCTGGGGGTTAGGGAAACTCAGCGACCAATGAGTAGGTTTAGTCCTCGAGCCTCCTGTGGAATTATGGATGGCTGGATGGCGCTGAATGGTGTGGACTTTCGGTGTAAGCGTGAGGGTGGTGCAAATTTGAAGGCTCAACTGACGTGGTTGACCACTCCGTGTTCGTACGCTGTCTGTGACAGAAGAAGAGCCTATCATCATTGGAAGCGTCACCCGAACGAAGAGACATGGTACGAGTACCGAGGCACTTCGAAAGGAGTCAGCGTACTTCATCCGTAAGGAAAGAGACCTACATCTTGACAGGGTTTGTGATCAAGTGTCTTCTGCTGCATCTTTGTCCAATGCTTCACGGATTGTCAATCAGAGCTCCTCATGTCACATGCAGATGTGGGTAAATGAATCACTGAGCCAGCCCGGAGTTGTTCTGCGAATAGAGGCTATTGCAGATGCATTTTGTGAAAGATTTGCTAGCATGTATGCTCTTCCTGTTGGTTTGCCTCCTCCTGCCCCTATAGAGCTTCATAGTTAGCTCTCCAGCGGATTTTCATTTCTGAATTTTCATCGGCTCTAGCCAAGTGTCTCGACGGCAGTGCTCCGGGCATTGATGGTGTTTCCTATAAAAGCATGTGGGGTCTTCGGCCTTCAGCTGTCACTGAGTGTGTGTCCCTCCTGTGGACCATCTTCTGTGGAGGACCAGTTCCTGGTATTTGGAGGTTTACCGTGATTATTCTAGTACAAAAGCCAGGGTCGGTGCGGTATCAGGTGACCAGCTACCGCCCTATTTCACAGCCGTTCAATCTACGAAAGGTGTATGAGAGAATCCTCGTGAGGTGGCTCGAATTTCATTTGGAGTACTATGGCTCCCTAGCCCCTTTCCAGTTCGGTTAACGCGCAGGATGGAATGCTCAGGATGCTGTTATGTACCTCTTGTCAGGCATCTATGAGTCGTGGTTGAAGGGGCTCTCTGTTGTAGCAGTTTTCTTGGATATAAGGCAGCCTACGACACGGTGGGAATAGGATGGATCAGCTGTAGTTTAACTAACATGGGTGTGGGTCGGGGCCTAGTAGATGCAACTGTGAACTTCTTGGGGAACGACGCTTTGCTACGCGTGTTGGAGGCTTTTGGTGTGCTATGAAGAACTCTGACCGAGGGCTCCCTCAGGGTAGCTGTCAGATTCCTTTCCTGTTTGCTGTGGCGATAAACGATGTTCTACTTCAAGTTGGGGCAGAAAATAACATTGTCTGCTATGCAGATGATGTTGCTTTGTGGTTTTCTGGGCCAGACCCAGAGGTTCAGAAGAGGCAGTCGCGAGGATAGCAGCTCTGCTGGGAAACAGGGGGCTTTTTTTTGCTCCAGCCAAAACTGAGCTTGTGGTTTTCACCACGTCACGTGTCAGGCAAGTAGCTCCTATTACAATACGGATGGATGGTTCAGACGTGACACAGGTGACGACAGTAAAGTATCTTGGGATACTACTGGATGAACATCTGGACTGGGATCGTCACACGACACTTCTACGAGACAGGATTCAGTCTAGGTCTTCCATTATCAAGCAGTTGTCTAGGATTAAAAAGGTAACGCGTGGACCACTGGTGGCTGTGTACAGGACTTTTGTGAGTGCAGTTCTTGACTACCACTTGCCATTCTTATGTGGTGTGCAGAGGCACCTGAAAACATGCCAGACGGTTGCGAATGGCTGTCTATGGGAGGTTACAGGATGTCTGGTGACGACCTCTATGGAAGCAATATGTATTGAATCACGTGATCCGCCTCTGCGCATATGTGCTGTAGAGCTTCTGTGTCTGTCGGGAATGTGCATTGTAAGCCGCAGAGGTGATGACTGCGCTTGGGAGGATCCTTGTTGATTACTCTGTTCTTCGTCCATCGGCTCTGGTGGCTCTGGATCCCCTGGGAAGTGTTGCTATGTTGTTTCAGAAGGTTTCCTCTATCGCCCCGCGACAGGTTGCACAAGTTGTGCCTTTTTGTCCCTAGGTGTGGTGCCTGGCCTTGTCTGAGATCTTTTCAGGTTGTGGTGGTGACTGCGAAGTCTTTTGTGATGCATCCTTCCGACCGGACATGGGAACTCGTGGAGTGGGCGCAGTTATCCCTGCTCTGAAGTGATGTCTTGGTCGCAAATTGCTGTTAGTGTCGTCCAGCACTATGTTCGAGTTGTGTGCGGTCTCAGTGGCCTTGGATGTAGTGCTTGATTTGGATCTTACATCGGTTGTTATTTGTACGGACTCACGAGCTGCTTTGGGTGCTTCGAGACGTGTGACATTGTCTGTTGACCGTACGGATCTCATTTTTTACTAAGTTTGTCTGAAACTTTGGGCGGTCACTGAGCATGGCCTAGTGCGCCTCAGCTGAGTGAAAGGGCATGCTGATGTGGTAGGAAATATCCAGGCTGATGACATCGCGAGGACTGTGGCCCTGGAAGGAGAGAGGGGCATTTCCCCAATTCTCTCCCGGCATTTAGACGGCCATCACTTCGTACTTGGTGTCGTGTGGAGTGGAAGAAGGAGTGGGACAATGCTGCTACGGGTCGCACCCTACATCGGATTAGCCACATTGCCCTCTGGTTTCCTCTCTTGACAGTCTACCAGTTTGGGTGGGTAGAATTGTTTCACGTCTCCGCACGGGTCATTCCCTGCTCAGTGCTCATCAGCACAGAGTGGGGTGGCTGCCATCTCCGGCGTGCAAGAACTGTGACATGGAACAGACCCCAGAACACCTTCTCTATGAGTGCAAAGCACTGAACAGACAGAAAGTGTCGCGCTACACGTGAGCGCAGAGGGACATTGGCAGTCTTCTCTCTCATAAGTTGAGTCTGGGTGCTTTCTCATATTGTTGTTGGTTGCAGAGTTTGTGAGAGATTCGGGTTGTAACGTGTGACTGGGACTCCCTCCCTCTTCCTCTCCATCTCCTTGTCTCCTTCTCTACGGTACTTGATAGTCAGTTGGAAGTGAGTTAAGTGGCAACAGGGTGTCGTGGTGTAATGTTTGGATGGTGTGGTAGAAATAGATTTCTAAGTAGTATGATAGAGGAGCATGGCCATCGGCTGCAGCTTCTTTGAATAAAACTGAAATTGAAATTGAGGAACTTTAGGTAGTTTTTCTAAGTATACTAGGTTTAGACAGAGCTCATGGTGTTATAGGTTGGCATGTTCTGCAAATAAATAAATAAATAAGTTTTAACGGTCGCGCACGCAATGATTGTTGCTGGTTACTTTGAAACAATTCAGCTCAGGTCTAAAATACTGCATCTACGAAATAAATAAGCTATTTTCCTGTTAATAGCAGCCAATTTCGAGTGGCCTTGAAATTAAGAACGTAGCTTAGTTGGTTTAAAACTATACGGTTTAGTGGTTTACCCATCCACTATAAACTGTTTTGAGAGTTTGAAATACATAACACGTACAGCAAGTGAAAGAAAAGCGCGGGCCATTCGGAAACAATGCACAACGGCGTGCCTGCGGGCGATTCTTTCCGAATGGCTCAAGGTTAAGGGTGTTAACCGACTGAATGTCCCCCTCGCGATAACAATTGAACAGCATATTCCTTGACAATGTCATGGCCTGTGCAACAATGTCTATCGTGCCGTTCCAAAAGTTTGATTGTAAAACATCTCATACAAATTTTGAGAAGTTGTTCGTCGTTGGGTTTTCGTTGGTTGAACGTGATGGGTCATTCGGAAGCAACGATGCACAAACAATGTAAGTCTACACGACGTCCCAAGAGTTCTACTGTTGCAATACTTTTGTGGGATAATTTCTCATTTGCAACAACAATGCTCTGGACACGAAAATTTTATAATAGAAATTGTCTGAAGGGGTTGTTCGTCGTAGAGTTTTCGCTGCTTGAACGATGATGGGGTTCTTCGGAATCAAGTTACAATGTGCTGCGAAAGTAAAGTTAATAGTTACGCAGATATAGCGCCACCTAGTGTAGTCCTGTAGTAGGCTAGCTGTAATATGCCCACACTGATGGTACGGGGGAATACGCCTCTGCCAATATAAATGCAAATATAAATATATAAATCCGCCTATGCCAATGAGCCAGTGACACAAATTTAGCTAGTAGTAGGTTAGCTATATTATTTGAAAGTATTTGTTATTTACAGTCAGTGGCATAACTAACCGGTGGGGAGTGTGGGGAGGGTTTTTTTTTTGGGGGGGGGAGGGGGGAAGTTTCTTTTCATGATCGGTTTGGATGCTGATGATTAAACTTATATGGTGTAACTGGGGAAAAATACCTTTTGAAGATCAAGGCTTAACGGGTGGTTAGTTGGTTTTATTCAACGAGCCTCGGCCCTTAGCCACGCATTCGGACATAAAAAATATTACAACAACCTCTGCACAGTCGTACTGGGTCCACAGACCTGCATCACACATCACCACACAGTACGCAACCGTATACCATACTAAACCGTACTACGTAACTCGGGAACAGAGCGAAGCAGGGAGCACAAGTGAATTGTTAGATCCCCGGCCTATATCCAATTACCTGACCTATTAACAAAGACTGCTGCAAATACTGGTGGACACTGGAGAGAGAGTAGACCGCCTACCCCTTGCCCTGGATGCATGCAACGCAGTACCCCAACCGAAACTGTTGGAAAGCTGTAAACTCCAGAAGAAAATGTTGTGGAATCTGCAGCTCACCACAACCTGTACATGCAGGAGTAACACACCATTCCATCGTATGGCGATGAGCTGCTAGAAGAGAGTGCCCCGTTCGAAGGCGGGAGAGAACCCTACTAACCGAAAGTGAAATGCATCAAGCGGAGATGCAAGAGAGCTTCCAGGCTGGAGACCGTGCAGAACCTTACCAGTTGTGGCCACAGACCATTACCTCTCCCACTCCTTCAGCAACCACGCATGTAGCAAAGGACGTTTCGACCCTGGGTGGGAGACGGGTGAGGTGCTACGTCATCTGTAGTAGCTGCAGCCCTGGCCAAACCGTCTGCTTGTTCATTCCCTATGATGCCACTATAGCCCTTCACCCAGCCAAGACCAACGAAACCAGCTTGAGACACAGCTAGTAGCTTGCAACATATCTCATAAAGGATAGGGTCGCAGAAGTCAAGGTGCTCTATCGCACACCTCAGGCCCACTATGGTGGCTCGTGAATCTGTATACAGCGTGAACGACAGCAGGTCCATATGTCCATGGCTACATCCAGTGCCACTGAGATGGAACAAGGCTCACAGTGGGAGCTGGAAGACACCGACTGCAACTTCTTACTCAGAAACACTTTCAGGGACGGTATAGCAATCCCCACATCCCCAGTACCTATGGTCCTGCTGAAGGAGGCATCACAGAAAACGGCACACTCAGTTACACGCTGCGGAAATACTATAACAAGTGTAGGGCACTACACCTAGGGACTGAAGACGAAAACTCGTGCCACACACAACGGCGAGATAGAGGACAGTTTCTGAATCGCCATGGCACAGAACCCAAAGGACCTAATAATCCTAGCAACGACGGGCTTAGGGAACAATAGTCACGAACTATCTTACCAATGCAATCGTCCATGGCCCTACTGACACTATGCATCCCCAGCGCACAGAGGAGCTCGACTGCCCTGACATGGAGGGGGGGGGGACCGCAGGACTCGACCCATAAGACCTGCACTGGAGTCATTGGGAGAAAATCAGATACAACACGCAGACACTCATTCACTGCAGTCTGTAGCGTGGAAACGTGGCGTCGCTCACTGGCTAAGAAAGGTAGGTGAAAGTCCAAGACGGCACGAATGAAAGCCCTGAATACAGCACGGAGGGAACCACACTTAACACCGGACATCCTGCAGAGACACTTCAGAACAGCAGACCGAGATCTGATTCGACAGTGTGTTGGCCCCAATCGAGCTTTTCGTCCAGCAAAACACCAAGGTACCTGACAGACGACGCCTGTGTCACTGTCGTACCATTGACACAGATAGTCAATGGGTTGGCACGCCTAACGCGTAACCTACTAAACGCCTGTACCGCAGCTGCGTTTTAGGAGTACTTTAGTAAAGACTTACGTCGGAGTTGTGGCTTAAGTAATAATTTGGTACCACTACCTGTTACTTGAATAACGAATTCATTTCCAATGCTTAAGTAATGACTTAAGTTATCGTCCTGTGTCCGGACTTTTCATCCCTAACTGCCGGAAGAAGCCTTATATTTTCACTAAAGCTTGTGACACACTGCTCTGTTCCGTTCATTCCGTTCTGTTCCGTTCCGAAGAGAGTCTCTAGGGCCAACGTAGTTAGCGACGAAAGCAATGTGTGCTGGGCCATCCACTGCATTCAGTCACTGCAGTCAGTCACTAACTGCAGTGGCCCTAGAGGCTCTCTTCGTCGTCGGAACGGAACGGAGCAGTGTGCTACAAGCTTAAGACCTGTTTTGAAAAAGTCAGCAGACCACAGTTCTGACTGCACTACATACGACAGTTTCCGGCAGTTTAGTTCTGACTGGGGAGAATTTAGAATAGTTTTTCCCGCAGGACGCATAGACCCCGACAGTTTTGACTGCGCACAACCCGAGTTTCTTTTTTTCTTTCTTCGTCTATTTCGGCAGGGAGTTTGCAGCAGTTCTGACTGGTGAAGGTTTCGGATGACCTAGCATTCGTGCTCAATGTGCCCCCCCTCCCGGGCTGGTTGTGTACTGCCAGATATGCTCTGATGTAAAGTACATCCGGCGGCGTGGATTCTGGGGGACGAACAGGCAGAGCACGGATTGGCCGGGGCACGAAAACTCCTACCGTGGAGAGGTAACACGGACCCGGGGATAGGCTATAGAATGCTCCAGGGGATGAGATGCGTAGATACTGAGTATTTCTAACAACACCTTCCTTTCCACTCTTCTCTTAGAATCTTCTCTTATCAATACCGTGGGGGTGGAGGGGGGAGGGAATGGCGGAGCATGAGCAGGAGAGATAGGGCATCTGATACCGTCACCAGAGTTAGAACTGCCGCAAACCCCTGCTGAAATACACAAAGATTTCAACTCGGGACTGTGCACAGTCAAAACTGTGGGGGTCTGTGCTTCCTACGGGGGAAAAATATTTTAAACCCTCCCCAGTCAGAACTGTCGGAAATTCACTGTCGTGTGGAGGTATGCGCAATCAGAGCTGTAGTCTGTTGACTTTTTCAAAAAAGAAATTGGTGAAAATAAAAGGCTCATTCCAGCAGTTCGCGACGAAAAGTCCGGAAACCAGCCTCTCACGTCGGTGTTACTGCCAAATAACGTTGTGTGAGCAAACGAAAATAGTATTTTGAGCTTTAGAGCACGACCTCTAGTATAATTGACTTGAAACTTTGTGGGTAAAAGTCATTGTTGCTGGTAAAAAAACATCCGACGGAGTCCGTTTTTATTTTTGATTAGAGAATTAATTCCTAATTTACTATTATTATGCCAACGATTGTAATGATTTTCTGATTCTATGATGAAATGTTAATTTTACATTTTATCTAGGTGCATGTAGATGGTGACCAAACTGAGTCTGACTCCAGGAAAAACCGAACAAACGCTTGTGGTCGCATTTTGTTGGGGCGTGCTGGCAGATTAATTACGGAGGCCCACAGCCACCCGTTTCCAGGTGTGGTTACACGATAAACCGCAAGCACTACTTAGGAGTGTTACTTGACCAAGTAATGATCAAGTTTAGTAGCAGTGGTACGACCACTGCTCAAGTCAGTTTTTACAGTTTAAGTACTACTTGCGCAAGTAATTGCTTGAGCATTTCTTATGTAGGAAGTTGTGGTACAGGCAAAAGACTGCTAACGCCCGTACCACAGCTTCCCACATAAGTAGTGCTCAAGCAATTAATTGGGCAAGTAGTACTTGATCTGTAAGTAATGACTTGAGGTGCTCCCCCACCCCCCTAATGAACCGATTTTTAATTTCTATAGCTTAAAATGTAGGTATTAACACCGACCAAGGCCTTTTGAACACGATTTTGATGTAACTGCAGTATTCTAGCCGGCAGAGCAATTATTATTGCAGAGCACTGGGCAGAAATCATTAATGCACTCTTTGCCCTCACCTGGAGATCGAACCACTGAACCGATTTTCGAGTTCGATAGCTTAAAACGTAGGTATGGACAAGGCCTACAGCCTTTCGTATGCTATTTTATTGTACCTACAATATTCTTGACACGGAAAGCCAAATGAGCTAGAACTTTTGTTCTAACCTAGAGATCGAACTAATGAACTGATTTTCAATTTGTATAGCTTGAAATGTAGGTATTAACACCAACCAGGGCCTTTTGAACACGATTTTGTTGTGACTGCAGTATTCTCGTCGGCAGAGCAATTATTATTGTACAGCACTGGGCAGAAATCATTAAGTGGAGTAACACATTTTTGCAAATCGATCTAGAAACATGAAATTTGGTACGCAAGTCTTGGACGCCATGAAATACTCCCGAAGTGTCTTCAGAACCTCCCCCCCCCCTCCCAGCAACCGCCACCCCGTGCCCCGTCCCAGGGGCTTTGGCAATAAAATTTCTACAGATCAAGCTAAAATCATGAAATTTGGTGCACAAGTCATTCTTAGCAGCATAAATCGAATCAGCCATGGAACCCACATGAAATATCACAAAGGGACCCTTATCACCCCCATTTGCCCACTCAGTGGGTTCTAGGAAAAAACGCCCCCAGGAAAAAACGCCCCTAGGAAAAAAGCCCCCCAAGAAATAATATCCTTAAGTAAATGGTTTTTGGTTCGCATCTCCAGGTTCTCCAGGAACTACATTTCCTTAAGTAGTAAGGTTCAAAATTGAGCTGATTTATCTATACAAGCATAAGTTTGCTTCAGATGACGCAAGGCTCCAAGAAATTTACTTTAAAAAGAGTTTGAAATTGTGAGCAATTCCATGCCCCGAGTAGAGATTCCGCTAACGAAATAGTACATTTACAACACCCTGTCCGTTTGCATTTGATTTAATTTAAAGATAAACCGTTTTTTTCTTAAAAACCTATACAACTTAGACAGGAACATTAGAATTGTGGGCAATTTCACGTCCCCAGTAGGGATTCCTCTAGCGAATTTGTAGCTTTATGACACTCGCTCTGTTTGTATTTGATTTACTTAAAAGATATACTGATTTGCTTAAAAACTGATACGACTTAGTGAGAATAAAATTGTATATTGTAAGTGATTACGCGGAGATAGTCTAGAATAGGGAGATCTCACGAAATGGAGACGGTGTTCTGGGTACACAGACTTTTTGAATGAGAAAGAAGGCTAGTTTAAGGGAAAAATAGCTAAGTATGTGATATTGTAAACGGGGAGAGTTTAGAAAATATGCAAAGATATTATTTAAATAAACTTCTTGGAGCTGTAAGTCATTTGAAGCAAACTAATGCTCGTACAGATGAATCAGCACAATTTTGAATCTCACAGCACGTTTTTGACGGCAAAAGAAGTTTAGTTTAAGGGAAAAAGTAGTTAAAACTGAATTATAAACGGAGGGTAAATACTCAAAGATACTTTTTTTTTATAAATTTCTTGGAGCATTAAGTTATCTGAAGCAAACTAATGCTCGTATAGATGAACAGTCTTAAATCTGAGGCTCAGCTACGATGACCATTACTGTGGCATTTTCCCCTACTTGGGTCGTTTTTTACTAGGGGCGTTTTATCCTGGGGGCGTTTTTTCCAGGGGCGTTTTTTTGGGGGGCGTTCTTTTCGGGGGCGTTTTAATCGAGGGCGTTTTTTCCGGATACCCCCTCACTGAGGTTTGACCAACAAATTCTTGCGGATCGAACAAAAAGCATGAAACTCGGCGCTCAAGTCATTCTTAGCATTACAAATCAAACCAAGCATGGAACCCACAGGAAATATCCCAAAGGGCTTCCTAGGGCTCCCCTGTGCCCCCTCTCTGGTGCTTGACCAACAAATTATTGCAGATTGGGCTAAACGCTTGAATTGCGATACACAAGCCATTCATAGTAGTACAAATTAAACTATCTATGGAACCCCCTCGAGATAATCTACAAGGCACCACAACGATCCCCCCTTTCTATCCCGTGCTCCCTCCTTGAGGCCTGACGAACACATTCTTGCAGATAGTGCTAAAAGAATGAAATCTGGTACACAAGTAATTGTTGGCAGTAGAAATCAAACTAGCTATGGAACTTCCGCGATAACCTTCAAGGCCCCTCAGCGCTTCCCCCCCTATTCCCGCGCCATGAGGTTGATTTCCGTAAAATTCTTGTTGATCGTACTGAATGCATGCATTTTGGTACACAGATCATTCCTAGTACTAGATATTGAATCAGCCATGGATCCCCATGAAATACCACCAAAGCCTCCCCCAGCATCCCCCCTACCTGGGCACCCCATGAAGCATCAATGACCAACAAATTCTTGATGAATGTACTAAAAGCATCCATTGTAGCAGTTGAAATCCAACTACACATGGAACCCCATGAGACACACCCAACCTTCAGTGCTTTCCTGTGTCCTCTCCTTGAGGTTGATGATCAACAAATTCTAGTTGGATTTGTACTGCTAAGAATGACTTGTGTATAAATTCACGTTTTAGACCGATCAGCAAGAATTTGTTGATCATTTGTTGGCTAAAATTGGAATTTGGATTTGGAAATTGGAATTGGAATTTGTTGGCCAAAATTCATAGTACCAAAATTCGTTGTACTGCAGGTGAGTGTGGTAGGGAGACAGGAAGGGGCCTTAGGGGATATCTTGAGAGACTCCATAGTTAGCTCGATTTATTAGCTAAGAATTGACTTGTGTACCAAATTTCAAACGCTCGATGTTTATAATTAGCCCAAATTCTGGCCCGTAACAGCTGTACTAATCCTGAAAATCGAACCAACGAACCGACGCTCAATTTTACAACATAAAACATACGTATGATGAAGGCCTATGGCCTTTTGAACGCTATTTTAATGTGACTACAATTATTGTTGTTGTTCTTCTTCAGGAAATTTTGCTCTCACGTAGAGATCGAACCAAAGAACCGAGTTTCAAATTTTATGACTCTTAAAATTGAGTATTAAATAGGCTTTCTTATAACAGTTAATTTAAGGTGATTTACGGTATTCTTTTCTGTGTTATTCTTGCTGAGACAAGAAAAAAAATAATGGATATTAGTATTAAAAAAGGCTTAAGCGTATAAAACACGGATGTAGCCTTAAAAACTTCAAGCCGTAAAGGAACAGATATTAGAAAAAGACATGTAAGCAATCAGCGGCACACTAATACGTGTACAAGAATCTCCAGCTTGTTTTTTGGGTCGCTGGAGATTCTTTTACACGTATTAGTGCGACGCTGATGGCTTACATGTCTTTTTCTAATATCTGTTCCTTTACGGCTTTAGGTTTTTTAAGGCTTACATCCGTATTTTATACGCTTAAGCGTTTTTTAATAGTAATTATTCAATGACCACTGACAAACTAAATCGGCGAATGCACCAACAGTATGATTCGTATCTTTTTTTTGCATTAATTTGCGTAAGTGCATGAACTCTTAATAGTCGGGGAAACCGGGGCAAAGTGCATAATGGGCATTACAAGAAAACTATCGTTGCTAGAGCGCTGTTGATTTTCTTTTGCTGCACCACTATATCAGTGACGGCACGTTAGTTTGGTATTTTCACACTAGAGGGATTAGTGTGTGAAACGTCTTTCAGCTTTCAATGCAGGTTGAAAATAAATCGTCAGCGAGGGAAACGTATATCTTCGAAACTCTGCGTCACCAAAAAATAATTATGGTGTCATTTTGAAAAAGAATTCTTGCAGATTGACGTAGTGCTATAATTTAGTTTGAAAATTTAAGTAGAGTTTAATGACGAAATAAAACAGGATGAAGGTGAACAATGGGGCAAAGTGGATACGTATTTTCAGTCAAGGTCGTCCAGTAAGTCACGCAAGGAAAGAGTCTTTTTACCTCTGCGGAATTTGGTTGATTCCTGTTTTAGAATGGTGCGTAATTATGCAAAGAAAACTCGCGGATAACGGACTGAAGCTCAAGGATAATGGACCGAAAGTAGCTATTGAAGAGGCTAACAACTTTCGTGGCAAGATTTTCATTCTTTTGATGAAACATGAACACTGATTTTAATACATATCCACTTTGTCCCATGTAGGAACTGAATTTTAAAACTATTAATACTGTAACAACGCTATTGGTCAATTTTTTTTTCCTGAAAAACAAATGTTTCTTAAATCGTTACCAGTTTTCATAGTTTTGCTAAGTCTAATAGTCCTGCCAGAGCAGGCACTTAAACTATATCCACTTTGCCCCGGTTCCCCCTACTGTTCCTCTTAGCACCAATTGGAACATTAATGTGCAAAAGGGCTAGGAGTAAAAGGGTTTGCACACCGTTAGGTCGAAACCAGCAGCGAAAGGTGACGTGAAAGCTGTAGCTCAGCTTTAAATAATTATAGGTATTTATTTTGGCTTTAACAAGACTTCCTGGTCACGCTTGAAAACCAGGTGGTTCATTCTACCCACAACACGCCAAAGTGTTTGTCAGCCACCTTTCCGTGCAAAGTGGGTTTGGAATCGTTACGTTAATCAACAAAATAATTATTGTTTCCACATGTAGCTTCCAGATCATGACCATACATCTCGAGCCCATTGGCTTTTCATCCTGGTTAACGACCATACATTCCAACAGCAGTAGGAATAAGCTATTAAAAAAGCTGATTATTAAAAAAAAAATCTTCTGAAAAGTAGATCCCACTTCTTTTCACTTGAAACAGTAGGTGGGAAGAAAGTGGCCATCTTTTATCTTGAGCGTCTTTAAAACTTTTCAAGCCTGTTGCAGTTATACAGGAGTTGGCGAAAATCAAATGCATGATAGCTTAACACCAAAAAATAGGTACGGTTCGGTAATCCTTCATGAACATATGTTTTATTGAGACTGTATTGATTGGAGATGCGTCAAAATATCGTGGAAAAGGACACCCAAAAAAATAGCAGCATAATATTGCGTGATGACAATACCATGCACGAGGACGCGCAATCAAGCCTCCCTCCAGTGGCGATTGGAAAAGTGTATGTTTACATCTATATGTGTGCTTGTTAAATGCTGCCTATGGACGTTTCCTTTTGGCCGTGTCAGTCTGGCTCAGCGGTAGGACCTTGTCATTTCATTTCAAAGGTCCTGGGTTCGATTCCCCGCTCATGCAGTCTGACATATAGGTCCAAAAGGCAACGTAAATAGGTTTGCATCCGTATTTATTTAACCAATCTCGAGCCCATTGGCTTTCCATCCCGTTTAAATGCTACGCCTTCACAGCGCGACGACAAAATAGCTAAAGACTCTACGTAGCATCGTGGAAGTTCAAATCCCCACGAACCCCCACTGAAGTGCTGGAATCCCCACTTTAACCTAACATACCTTCACGATGGAAATGGATTCTTTGCAGTCCAGTATTTAATTTTGGGGTTTTGTGGGCTCGCCTGACTTCGGGACAGAAGACTTTGGTTTTGACTGGATTCAGAAAGTTGGAGATGGAATTTCGAATTGCTGAGGTCAATCGGGGAAGAGGGAGCTCATTTAGGGTGTGTCACCGGAATGGGACTCGAACTGAATTAAATAATTCCAAAACCGTTGCCATGCCTTGCCTTGGCAGCAGCCACGAGGCCAAAGTACAAAGCTTACATGTCATTCAGTATAGTTTACAAATAATTTTGCATTGTTACAATTGCCGTTAAGTTTCATCAAGAATAAGTTTCATGTGAATCTTGGTGCAGATTCACAAAGGCCCACTGATGAAGCGGTGGGGTCTGTCTGCGTATGGGAAGCTGTTGCAAGTTGAACAAAGCGAAATACATCAAATTTGCTCCGGACCTCGCAGTAACATCGAAATCAGACTGTTGATGCAAAAACAATACATTTGTACCCCAGCTTCAGCAATCAGCATGGCTAAGCTTCATACTGCTGGGTGTCGTCTCTTTGCAAGTAGCACAAAACTGTTTGGCCAAAGTCTTACCAAAGTGTTGGCCCTCATTTGGTTTTAGTGTTGGTTTTAGTGTTTATGTCTGGAATCCCCAAAGTTGACCCAAAGCTTGTCACCATACGCTGGCCATGGGGTGGCCCAGCATTGGTCCTAGCTTGCTATTATCTGTTGGCCCATGCGTGGCACAAGAGTAGGTAGGTTCAAGCATTGGCCCAAGCTTGGGTCTACTGTTGGGCCTATACTTTGGCCTACGCTTGGGTCTACTGTTGGGCCTATACTTTGGCCTACGCTTGGGCCTACTGTTGGGCCTATGCTTAGGCCCAACCATAGGCCCAATAGTAGGCCCAACAGTAGTGCCAAGCATTGGCCACCGTTTGGTTTTAGTGTTGGCCCGCATGGTTGGCCGAACTTGGGTTATGTCTGCAATCCCCAAAGTTGGCCCAAGCATGATTTATTCTTCAACACAGGATTTTTATACTTCAAAATAAAATATAAATACAGAAAAAAAATACCTTGGTATACGAACTATCAACCGTTTTGGGGTTTTTGCATTATCTCAATTATCTGAATATATTATACTATAGGTATAATATATTCAGATATTTGAGATAATGCAAAAACCACCTGAACGTAAATATAACATTTTCCTTACATTGTCATTTCATTAGATTATATACAGTATGTTGTTGAGGATAAGAGCTTTTTGGTACTAGGAGCCTCATACATCTTAGCTCTTTAATGGCCAATCAGCAGGTGTCCCCTCCCTAACTGCAGTCCTGCAATGCAGTGAGATAAAAAAAATTCTAAACCAGCTTATAGCTTCTACAGTTGCAATAACAGTCACGATTACGCATCGGTATCAGAAGCTGATTAAAAAAAAAAAGAATGCACTACACTGCATTAGTAATTCGACGTGTCGTATGGTAGAATAAAACAAATCTGCAATTGACGTATGCATTGGAACGGCAGACATGTAAACAGGACACTACTAAATAAAATCTGAATGCGTGGTGTACTGAAGAATATCTACTATATTGCGCATTATATTAAAAAAAATTGTCTCGTCACTTTTGCTAGTACTGCTGTACGGTAAATGAGCCAGAATCTTGTGTGCGGTGATGCAATCATTGACCAGATAAGTTTTCCTCAGACGCTGATATTGATTTTGTTACAAAACTGAAAACTTTATTGTTTTACAGTTTTCCGTCCCCTTTGTTCTTGTTCATCAGGCTTTTACATTTTTTAAATATTTGAACACCACATTTTCAGTAAATTCAGCATTTAATTTGGAGGTGGGGGGGAGGGAAGGGAGTAGGCAAAATCGTATCGCGCTGAGGGTACGTGAGGTCGACTACTTTAAATTTATTTACACTTTATATATACATATATCGTTTTTTTTATCAACATTGCATCCCGAAATAGTCTATGGAATAGTTGCAAAAAAGGGCACTTCCGGCTACCAGCACCAAAGTTTGCATGACATTTATTTATGTATTGAATGTTGAAAATCTGCCGGGAGACACTCCCACAAACCCCTAGAACACCCTATTATGACGTCATCAAAATGGCCGCCATGCTGCGCTACACTAATACCTTTAAACAGTGATATCTCGGGAACCAAGCATCCGATTTTAATGTTCAAAAAATGTTAAAAAGGGCGTTTAATGCCCTTTCGTAAATGTCTTATAAATTTTTATTGTAAGTGTGACGGTTTTTATTTTATCTGCGTAGGAACAGAAAAAAGGCGAAAAATCTTTCACGAAACGCATGTACCAGGGTTATTACATGTTATCACTGAAACAATTGCTCAAATTTAACAGTATTTAAGATAGGTCTCAGGCACTTTTAATTATTTGCAGCAGGTTTCATTTTGTGTGCGTAAAAGTGGACACCAAGACAACGCGTCAACTAAAAGAAAAGTGTGTATGGGTGAAAAATGGGGTGTTTCTGAAAATTCGTGTAATTTATAAGATGCTACTTCACGTACATTTGGGTTACACACAATCGGTTATAAATGGGTATAAACTATGAAATTTCAATTGCTGCAGCTTTTATTTGCTGTAGAGCACTGTCCCTCACACGTGTAAAGTAACGTGCAACTTAGTCCTGTTTTCACACATCGGCATCTTGTACATCTCTGTTTGCATTTGCATGCGACTAGTTCTTGAAGTGTTACCATTGTGACATCTGGCTTTGAAGTCCAAACAGGCTCATAGATTCCCCCCTTTTTTTTCCATCCCCAGTGGCATGGATCTTGAGGGTCTACTGTGTGTTTGAGATAGTTTCTCCACACGAAGCATTGTAGCATAGCTCTTTTGAGATGATAGAATAGGGCGTCAAAAGTAGGTGGTATCTTCTCTATTGGCCTATTATGCTGGGTGAAAATAAGTCTTCTTGATTCATTTACATTTTCTGCAGGACTTGCAACATGGTACATCAAGACAACAAAACGTTGAACTGTTAAAAAGATGTTACTATCGTACGAGACATTTTGTTCCACAGTCGAACACTCCTCAAAAGCTCTATCAACCTCTATATAGGACATCCATGTTTTCCATGCACTAATATTGCCAATACCCGCAAAACTTGACACGGTGTCTCCTCCTGTGAAGGAATGGAAGAATGGAAGTAGATCTGCAACTTCTGCTGGAAGGTCTCTCGGTCAGTATATGGATAACCCACAGTTCTTCAACAATACTCAGGTGTATGAAAGCATATACCGCAATAACTACAACATCAAAATCTACTGTTTTTACTGTGATCTTAGAATGTCCATTACTATTCGCATGACATGCATGAAGTAGTAGACGAGCATTGGCTTCTTCGTGAAAAGTTGGGGCAAGTGAAGAGATGTTGAAGTTCTTAGAGCTTATCACAGTGTCTCTGTAGGTACACAAAACTAGTTTCCCATCGGGGATTTTCATTGTCACTAGATTTCTAGCCAAAAATCCGAAAGGTTCGTTTTTGTTTTTGTCATGTGATAAGAACTTGTTGAAATTCTTAGGTATCAAAATACTAGATTTCACATCTACCTTGGTTCCCGCATCCCTTGACTGTCTAGCATCAGTCTTTGAACTTCCTTCTAAGCATTGATCAAACACAATATCTACCCTATCCACAGTGCTTAGCCTCATTTGAATGTTGGGCTGAACAACACAGTCACAGTACAGTTGGAATGTTCTGCTAGTTTGTGGTGCCAACATATGAATAAGTGCAGCTCCGTCAATGATAAGGGTGGATACTTCAGGCTCAAGAAATGCCTCCTCAGCCAATTTGCAAGATTGCATAATGCAAGTAACTATATCAGACTTCTTTGATGGCTTCCTCAATTTTCCAAATTCAGAAATGGAAGATGGGCAAGAGCTATTCTCATAAGCAAAAAATTCTTTAACATCTCCTTGTCTGGTTTGACTAGCAATGTAGAGTTTATAGAAGAGGTTGCTGTCCGTACGTAAATCTACAATTTTTTGTTTATCCTTTGATTTTACAAAAATTCTCTTTTGGCTCATGAGAGTGTTGCATGTGATAACGTCATGAGTGGAAGACTTCAGTAACATCAAACGATCCTTTACATAGGTTTCAAATTGATCTTATCGTTTTTCATAGGCTTCCATGACAGATGACTGAGCATCTTCTTCTACCATAATTATGCGACTGCTGTTCACTGTAGTTAGCTCCTCATCCATAAAAGGATTACCATGTTCCTCAAATACTTTGACAAGATTAGCTACATCTTTTTGAAATCTTTTTGCAAAACCTTAGATGTCTTCGTGATGTTTGTCTGAATTGGTGTCATCATTTAGGGTTTTAATGTCCTCGTACTCTGTAACCATTCGAGATATTTCCGGACCTCCTATCATACAGTTATGAAGTCCTTTTTTGCGACTCAGGAGTGACAAAGTCGATGTACTCATCTTCACCAGTTTATTGTTTTGTTCGGGAATTTGATCATGAGCCATTCTAGAAAAGCTTCTTGTCGTTTTGCAGCCAGAGAAGTTACCCTTTTCAAATTCACGATAAACATGTGGGTTAAGTTCTGGAAATTGCTTTAAGTTGTGTAAATAAACAGGCAGCCAGCGTGCATAGTTTACATGGTCGAGAGAAAACATCCAAGGACAAATATTTTCTATTGATGTAACAAACGCAATGAAATTGCCTTGACGTATGCTACGAACAAACTCCAAAAGTAGCAATTCCAGGTACGTCGTTGTCGTCCAGTATTTAAACTGAGGCGATTTTACTTTTTGTCTTTTACTTCAGTCTGAAATACTTTCATCTTGGTCATCACATCTGTTTTGATATGCACGTTCTAGGAGGACCTGAAGAGCTTCTACAGTGACTTCATGAGCATACCGACTTCTATTGACATGTGACGATTTAAGAATACCTTCTGCCCTATACCTGATGTTGTATTCCTGCTTCAACAAAATTATCAGTCCACCCACTGCCTTCCAGCCATGTCCCAATGACAGAAACCACCGCCATTTCAATATGAAGTCCTCCTACCATGATAAACATTTTGTCTTCTCCATAATAACCTGGCATCATCCATAGTAGCGACTTTAACAAAGCATAAACAGGTTGATCAGCTGTTATGACTGGACACTGGTCGGGATTGATCTTGTGTATGATTGTGGTTACAATATTCATTGCATGCCTGACCAGTGAAGGTGAATTTACATCCTGTTTTAGTACTGGAAGCAAAATATATGTACACTTTACCTTCTTTTTATCCTGGCTTTTGCATGCTTTTCGGGAATAGTATACTGGCCATGGGATGATTTCGTCACATTCACCAAAGGTTCTTTTTGCGTTAACCCATTCTTGTGATTCTGGCGATATTTCACCATAGCATGTTGGTTCAATAGCGTAAATTATTGTTTGCATTGGAACTTCACTTTTGGGTTTGGTGTTGGAGGAAATGTAGTGTAGGATTCAGGTAGACTGAAATTGAACTCCCATCTGTTGCTGCCAAATTTAGATGAGTTGTAACAGTCTCGTTATTGAATGGGAACTGTATTAGTGATATAGTGGTACCATGGAAAGACTCAACAGATGTATTAGATGAAGTGTTGTGATCCACGTTGTCAATAGCAGCACATGTAAAAAGCTTGTGAACGGCATTCGGTGGACAAACTACGCCTCCTAGCTGGTGGAAGTGCTCACATACAGAACTCGTAACAGAGTTTATCACATGGTGCACTCTCTTGTATGAAACACTTAACCCAAGATCAAAGAGCTTGTCTATCATGTCTGGCCCACCATTATGATTATGCAGCAAAAGCCCAATGTATAGCAGAAAGGCGTTTCTCATTGAAGTGGGTGCCGTGTTAGATTCATGGCTTGCTTTCGTACTTTTTTTACGCTAGTAAATCTCACTAGTTGAGCAATGCCTACAGCTGCACATGGAATATTATTCTGGTCTTCGTCTGTTTCTTCCTCAACAGTCAGATGTTTTCCTGTGGTAGGGCCCTCTAAAAGCATTTGAAAGAACAACTGGGATTTCTGAGAAACGGTGGTTTTACCAGCGAATGCTTCGTCAACAGATCCTTCAAATTTAGGATAGTCTGCAAACATATCTTCTCGTAGAATTCTGGCTGCCCTGGCTAAACAAATACCATCACTCATAGAGTTATTTTCACAAGCATCATGGATTGCAGTGTGGACATCACCTTCAAAAGAAAGGACAATTTCTCTACCTACTTTATCTTCACGTAAACCTAGTATAAAGGCTATCAACTCTTCTTTCAATAGGCTATGTTTTATATATTCTCCTGGAAACCCTAATTCTTGCAGTTTTTCTTGCATAAGGCTAAAAAGATTCTTTAAACAGAAAACTGGAGCTATTTGACTGTGTAAATACGTATCTTGAATGTATGTGACAAGCTCACTAAGGACAGAGCCATAAGCAACTGAAGACGAATTGTAAGAAGGTTTCTGAATAGCTCCGTTTAAACTTCTTCTTTTGTTAAAAACTTTAGATAGCAGTGTTTGTGATATTTTGCTTCCAAAGCAATGAGATCTGTAGTGGATAGTTTTCTAAGAAGTTTCTCATCTTGAAGAGCTACTGCATTCTCGTTAATAGTTGAACCAATTCCAAGTGTTAAAGCTGACACCAGTTTTTCACTTTCCCCTCCCTCCTCACAGAAGATGCATGTTAACTTGATGTCAACCATGGTACTCAATGATCGTGTTCTGCATTCCCCACTGCAGCTACTAGGCGTAGTAGAGGACACATCATCATCTAAACATCCTCTGTTCCGGTTGATTGATCTGCTGATGCATTGTCAGTTTCTACTTCAGTTTTTCTCTTTTTGGAGAGTGTATTAATTTTTTGGATATTAAAGCGTGAACGACACAATTTGTGGTACTTGGCATTGGATGTTATATGAGTCTGGAGCAAGTTTTCAATTCGTAGTTTGGAAGGAATGGAGCTAAACACGGCATACTCTTGTAAATTTTCAACTAATGATTTGTATCCATCAACTGTAGGTTATACAAGCGGATCTTGAGCTACAGTTTGGCAAAGAATGCCTCTGTCCCAGTTGATATCTGGTAGGATAAACCTTTCAACAAGTAACTTAATATCTCGTTTAAAATCCATTAGAAGTTTTCTTTATACATTTTCTGATATCAAAGAAAACATGAATTAGGTATGAATGTGAAATTAGTCCAATCCAATTTAGAGTTTCCACTTTCGAAATAAAGAATAATGGTAAGTTCTCAGCTAATATGAAACTAAAACTAGTTATTTAATGAACAAAAGGTTTGGCAACGTGTATATTTGTTCATGTTTATAATGCGATACTTACAATTGTTCTGTTTATGACGCATTCTCTTGGTATCCATTCTTATGCAAAATAAATAAAACCCACTGCAGATAATTAAAAAGTGTTTAAGACTTTTCTTAAAGACCATTAAATTTGACCAGTTCTTTCAATAATAGCATATAATAACCCGGGTATATGCGTTTCTTGAAATATTTTGCCCTTTTTTGTGTTCCTACGCAGATAAAATAAAAACCGTCACACTTACAATGAAAATGCATAAGACTTTAACGAAAGGGCATTAAACGCCCTTTCTAACCATTTTTTGAACATTAAAATCGGATGCTTGGTTCCGGAGATATCACTGTTTAAAGGTATTAGTGTAGCGCAGCATGGCGGCCATATTGATGACGTCGTAATATGGTCTTCTGAGGGTTTGTGGGAGTGTCTCCCAGCAGATTTTCAACATTCAATACATAAATAACTTTCATGCAAACTTTAATACTGGTAGCCGGAAGTGCCTTTTTTTTGCCAATTTATGTTGCTTTCCATACACTAATAAGAGGACTGTATGATATAGGTAGATAAGGAAATAATTACACTTATGTTAGTTGACATATAAAACAGTTTTTATCAAGTGATTTTGTGCTATTTGTTACAGGTTTTTAATCTGTTTGTTATCCTGGAAAACGCTATGACTGAAAATAACCAATTTGGGCTTTATTATGTGTCTTTTGGTAGTGTCTTTTCATCTAGGCGATAGTTTTTAAATTCAGAAAACTGGGAAACTGGCGTAAATTATTTTCTACAACGGATTTAAACACGTCTTTTGGGTTATAGGAGTGTACAACAGGACCAAGAATTTAGATATACAAGTGTTGATCAATAAAATTAACTAAAATGATTGACTAAATAAAATAGACTGACAATATAATAACAGCAAAGAAAATTTCGAAGTAGGTCTATGGTATAAAGGGGGCGTACAATGGAGCTTACGTTCAGTTTTGCAGCTGCAAATACGGAGAAAGCGATGGAGAATGTGTATTCTTCTTAGTTTGAAGAGGACGGATACTACATCGATGACCGAGAGGCTTTTTAAATCGATGGTATACTGTGTCTGAGCCAGTGCTGAACATCTGCCACAACTTGCAAAAAAAGCTGGCCATGCCTTGTTAAGATGTCAAAATATTTGGAGTTATAACATCATTCGTGCGCTCATCATCGCAAATCGCCGAAAGCAGTTTGGTTGTCGTTACAAATTGCAGAACCACCCAGTAATTTGGGTGAGTTTCGTTCATCGTGATTGGCCTTTTCACCAAAGTAACAACGTTAACTTGCCACGCATTCGTGAGTCATCACTCGGTGAAAATGAAGGAAAATAAAGGAAGTCCGTGGAATTGAAACACATAAGGCAAAGCGTTAAAGTATTGAAAGATGTTAACAAAATACTTGATCAAGACTTTTCTTAATACTGATAGCTTGAAAAACAAAATACTTGATTTTTATTAAAAACTGTTTTGAAATGCAAGTCATTTAAGAAACTTAAGGAAAAACAATATTTTAGGAAATGACTTTAAAGCATTATACTTCTTTATTTTTAACACATTACCTTGGGAGTTTCCCAATATTTCATCGTTTGGAAACCTAAGAAATAACATTAAACCATACTAAATAATAAAACAGTTCAATATCTAAATAAAAAACAGTTTCTTCCTCTACTTTTTTCTGATCTAGCTGTTTTGGTTTGCCAGTTTGTAGAAAAGTATGTGCTTGTTGTGAGGGGTGAAGATTTATTATTACATTTCGCTTGTGATCTTATACAGTCTGTAATTACGAAAAAAACAGTGGAGTATTTATTATACCGTATGATTGTGTACATGTAGCTAGCAAACAGAAATACACCGGTACTTCATGCTACCCTTCACTTATTCTTATTTTTGTTTAAGTAATTGTTTGGAGGATAACAAAATTCTCCAGTCTGAGAACTCAATAGCCGGTCAAGAGAAGACTGCACGAACAAGACGTGGCAATTTACGGGCAGTCCTATTTGTTCTGTCTGATACATCTTGTTCCCAGAGCTCAGAACCGAGCAATGAGTAAAGACAAGACTAATTCAGAACCAATAATGATCAGTACAGGCTGGCTGACTCGTCTTCCCAGAACTTTTCACAGTCCTGAGGCATCCAGACCAAAAAGACAAGAAACAGATAATACACGGGTAGACAATACGAGTCATGAATAGTGTTGACTGATACGTAGGGTGGATTCAAAAACAAAGGATCCAGCCATAAGCCTTCAGTAACTTATCTTTATATTTTCAGCAATTAGTGTCCGTTTATTTATTTTAA
>JAHWFP010106176.1:0-22096 GCA_023313725.1 Lithobius niger
CCCAACTTCACGTCACTTCCGTTATTCACTTTGCCTTCCTCCTTCACACTGCTCGTTGCTCTGTAAGTTACGGCTTGTTGATTAGATATTTTCGGCATCCATTGACATTTTTATATGAAAATCCATACCTTTATAGCATGCATTAAACACTTTATTGGCGTTCGTTATTTTTAAGCTTTACTTTATTTGTTTTATTGCCGCAGCACACAGTCACGTCGGGCACTTACGCAGCAATGCAAGGTGTTTTTAAGGTTTTTTCTGTTTTTACTCTCTGATGAAGATATCGTCATTTTTTATGTATCCCCTGATACCGAAATATTAGACTTTGTTTTTATCGCATGTGCTTAAAAACACGTAATATCTGATATAGTCTGAAAACTACTGGACGGATATTCACGAAACAAAGACTACAGTGCTTATTACGACGTCTAGTGTACCTCTTACCATCATTACAAACTACATTAAATGGTTGACGATAGTTGGTCGAGTGAATGAAATGTTACGATGATATCTACTGATGCTTCGAGAACTAATTTTTTTTTATATAAATTTCTTAGAGCCTTAAATGATAATATTCATCTGTACTCGACATTTACAACAAGGATGATAGTTGAGCAAACCCTGGGATTCGAACCATGAAACATCTAATCACTGCAAGGATCAGAGATAATAGCCAGGATAGGGCAACAGCCCACAGCGGATGGCAGTCTCACACTATCCCAACTTGCAACGAGTGGCAGGAACTTTGCCAGGTTCCCCTTTCCAGCCACCGACAGGTTCAATTCCTTCAAGCAAATAGCAAGTTGCAATGCTTATTCAAGTTGTATAATGTGATGGCAACCAGCGAAAATAGGTATTCAGTAGAAAAACACACTGCGATGTCTCACAAACTACGAGAGTGATATAATAACTTCAAAAAATAAAAAAATTAGCTGCCGCTTATAGTTATATTTAATACGTATAGTGCTAGACCAAGTCCACCAGAAAATACCTGGTGAGCGAACAGCAGATCACAATATTAGAAAAAAAACGACTGAACAGACTGCATGGAACAAAAACTGGTTAGTTCCTGATCTACTAAAACATGTATTACGTGCAATACCAGGTAAAAAAAAAAAAAGAGCCGAGCAAGGAACACGTTAAAATATCAGGTTCCACTTAAAAAAAAACCGTAAGGGTATCCGCCTAATATGTTTTATATGAGCCAGACAATTAATTCACAGACAATACGTTACATCACGAAAAATTAGTCGACGAATCTGAATAAAACAAAACAGTGCCCTCCTATATTATCATAAGTTGAGCTTTTTTTAAAAAAAAAGAACAAATTGCTCTGTTTAAAAAAACGAAATATTCCGTAGGCCTTGACTTAATAGAATGTTAATATATTTATTAATTTATTCGTTAAACTATTCGACAACTTTCAAGCTCCATTAGTGTAGTTTAATAATTATTAAAATATTTGTAAAAGTTGTTTTTTGGTTTAGTGACGCGTGGTGAGAAGCAGGAAGTTCTCTTCCTGCACCGTTGTGTATCTGTGCATCTGCCTGTATGCACGATAACTTTCGAAACAATTATCCGATTCAGTTAAAATTGTCTACATGCATTCTATGCCCTAATTGTGGATGAAAATTCGTAAAATTAAAAATTTATATTTTTGTTGTTTTTTCTTAGATTCGCGAAATTAAACACAAAATATTCAGGAAAATTGACCAGCAATTAACGTGCAATAATTTGTGTGACACCATAATATCGTGCGCGTCATTACTTTCAATCAATCCCATAACAAATTAACTTATTAAACCAACTTCATGACTTCAAGAAGATTTTATTTAGTGTAATTATATTGTTATTATACCTGTAGGACACACAATTTTACATTAATTGGCGTCATTGAAAGGATTACATTAAAATCTTTTTCTTCTTAAACTATTCAAAGTTTTCTTTGCAGCACATAAAAAAAGTTGCCATTTAAAAAACTTTACTTAGGCCCCTTAAAAAAAAAAGTTGGTTCTCGGGCATTTTTCTCATGAAATCCGTGCGGGCGGGCTGGCGGGCGGAACTTTATTTTTCATTTTTTTATTTGCGGCCCTATTTTTTTTGTACATTTTGGGGAATTATTTTTTGTATTGTGTAAACTAAAGACCACTTCCTCGTAATTCTGCTAACCACATGTCCATAAAATTATTTAACGATAAGAATGGTAATTTTATATTGTCATTTCTCACTAAGGACCATTTTTGATCTGTAACTGCTATTTTTGCCGCGTCGCTTCTTTTAATTTCCCATCAAAAAATCGTTGTGAGAGGGCCTGAGAACCAACTTTTCTTTTTTTGTAATGGCCTAAAACTGATATTTTTTTAATGTTGCGAAGCAAGTCATAATATGACAAACCGGATGTCGATTTAAATTGTTTGAAACTGCAATTTGGCACTTGCCCTATTTTATTAGAATAAACTGCGAAGTGTTCGATAAGCTTTATTATACGGCTATGTCGAGCCAACAGGGAGCAAACGTTTTCTGAATGTTTCATTAAAATTTATGAAATAAATTTGCTTTGAGTTGATGGATAAGTGCCGAAATATTTTTAGTATTTTAATTTTTCATCATCATCATATATAACTAGCCACATCGCTCGCATCGCTCCCTCAGTTGGCGTCGTCTCGCTTCACTTGTGGACACATCACTTGTAATTTGTATTTAGTACTACTATATTTTAGGAATTTTATTTCTCTTACGTCCTCAAGTGAAAACGCAACGGTTTTCATGTAAGTGAGGCCTACGCAAGGCACTAACTCGTACCCAAAGCTGCTCGTGTTTGCCACACCTGCAGCAAACACCTTGCCAGGATTGGTTAACCTAGTAAACCAACCATATAGTGCAGGTTGAACGTAAGTTAAGCAAATGCAAGAAACTAACTCGTACCCAAAGCTGCTCGTGTCTAAGGAGAGAACCAGCTAATGGCTTAACGTAAACACTGCTGGTCGATTCTTGCGGTTTTAAATATTTTAAATGTAGATGTAGAAATATTACCGAGACCCGTTTCTGTTGTCAATATATTTTGTTTACGCAATTTATTATTTCGCATTTAAATTTTGTCGTGTGTTTGCATAATGGTTCTTAGTCCTTAGTTTATTTCTACAATATGTGTATTGCGTTTAGGATTAACTGACCAACACTTCTTGTTGCATCTACAGAAGCATCCAGCTTTCATTAGCTGAGAATGTACTAGTGGTTCTTAGTTCTTACATTATTTCTACAATATTTGTATTGCAGTTAGGATCAACACTTCTTGTTGCCTCTACAGAAGCATCCAGTTTTCGCTACCTGAGAAGTTACTAGTGGTTCTTAGTTCTTATTTTGTATCTACAATATTTGTATTGCAGTTAGGATTAACTGAACAACAATTCTTTTAGTTGCCTATACAGAAGCATCCAGTGTTCACTGGCCGATAATGTATTAGTGATTCTTAATTCTTACTTTATTTCAACAATATTTGTATTGCAGTTGTATAGGATTAACCGATCAACACTTCTTTTCATTGCCTCTACAGAAGCTTCCAGTTTTCACTAGCAGATAATATTTGTATCGCAGTTAGGATTTACTGATCAGTACTTCGTGTTGCTTTTACAGAAACATCTAGTTTTAACTAGCTGAGAATGAACAAGTGGTTCCTAGTTTATTTTTACAATATTTATAGAGTGCTGAAACAACAACTTATTTTATTTCCCTATGCATGTACATATTAGTGGTTTTGAACGATGCGGACAGGGTAGGATAGGACGTCTGCTATTAGGGGTGTCACTGTCAGCTCCGTTATTGTAAATATATGCTTTTTTTTTTGCATCTTTGTCAAAGTTTATTAAAAAAAGTTTTTTTGTTTCTGTTAAAAGAACCTTGGGATTAGAAACAAAGAATTCTAGTTTTCATTTCATCATTTAATTCATCCCGTCTACTCAGTACCGTTTGCCACAGGTTGAGGTGTGTTGGTTGGGGGGTGTATGTGCGGAGGTTAGCTGTAGAACATACAGGTGTTCTGTTTTAGATTTTCTGATTACTGTGCTTCGATAATAGTCTACTGTTTGGCTTTTCTGAGTTGTTAGTCCAGCTTTGAGTCGTTTCACCCAAATTGATCCAGTAAAATGAGCAAGCATGAGATGCAAGAATCGGTAAAGATAGCGCGAACCACGGTAGTGACGTCAGACACGTTTAGAGTTTGAAAAATAAATCTTGGTTAATATCTCAATGTTCCTCATGCTGTTGCTTAGTATTGAGTGGACTGACCCCACCAAAGTAGTGGGCTGTATAGTACCTGAGACGAACTACGTGTGATGCCATCTAGTAGTGTCCGAAGCATTCTAGATATGAACTCTATTAGAAAACAAAAACGAACTCGTTTGATGCTTAACCCCTCGTATACGTCCACACGTTTCTTGATGCGCGTAGATGCGGACGCAGAAAAGAAAACTGGCTTCTTCCCTGTCACTTACCCATAATCCATTGTGAAACGGCAGCGCATTGGAGTTGGCGTATGCTCAACTTTTCTGCAGGAGCCGCACGGCAGGACGGGTTTTTCTGCCCTCCAGATACTACGAAACTGGGTATTCACTAGAGGGATTTGTAAATAGGTCAAGTCGGTCAGTCATTCTCTCCCCTTTTTACGCGTGATCGTGGACACACCAGCGATGTTTTCTTTTCTGTGTCTGCTTGTATGCGCGTCAAGTTACGCGTGGACATATACGAGGGGTAAGGTAAGGTTTAACGGATCTGAAGGCAAAACAGCAAAGGAACACAAATTAAATTTCGCGCATTCTTAGATCTGATTTTTTCAAATGATGACCGATTAGTGTTCGGCATTGAGCTGGGTCCAAACCTAGGCCTGAGCGACCACCATACTGTCGAGTTTAAGTTGAATGTGAACCAGTCAAATTGTAAACGAAGCATCACTGGTCGAGGAATTGACTTCAATGCACTCAAAACTGAATTGTCTATGATAAATTGGAAAGTTGTTCTTGAAATAGACACCAATGTTGAGGAAGCTTGGACCAGCTTTTCTAATATTATTGCGAATGTGGTAAAAAATTGTAGTAAAACTCTGCAAACCAAAACTTTACGTAGGAGTAAATTACCAGTCGAGATTATTAAGGCACGGAGAAAAAAACTTGCAGCTTGGAAACTGTATAAATCAGACAGGTCTGTTTCACATCTTCAAAGGTTTAATGAGTGTCGCAGGGTTTATGCAACATCACTGAGCACGCACCTTAAAATAAAGGACACTAAGCTTCTTACCAAGTGCTCAACTAGTTCTCTTTTTAGAGTGTACAAATCCAAAACAGCTTCTTCTAGAACCATTCCTCCACTTCTGAAGGATAATGTTTTGGTGACTGATTCCAAGTGCATAGCAGGGTTGATTGTCATCTGCAACTCCATTTGATACAAAACATGAGTTGAAGATGTTGATCTTCAACTCATGTTTTGTATCAAATGGAGTTGCAGATGACAATCAACCCTGCCAAGCTTTAGAATGTAATCAGATTGCTGACAGGTGCGATTTGGTGCAGTTTACCGAACAAAATGTGCTGGCCGCCCTCACCATCCTCTAAAACCTAGCCATGCTGTAGCACTGGGCACTCCACGTTTTTGTTTCGCGAAATCCGTAATATTGTATGCTAACCCTTGGTTCACATTTTTAACTTACCCTTTGAAGCCAGTACTTTACCCTCAGTCTGGTCTACAGCCAAGGTGGTCCCAATTTTCAAAAAGGGTAACACGGCTGACCCTGGAATCTACAGGCCCATTTCTTTGACTTCAGTTTCTTGTAAGGTTATGGAACAGATTATACGGGAACACATGCTCCGATTTTCTAAGAACACAAATCTGGCTTCTTGCGAGGAAGGTCAACCACTTTACAGCTTTTGAAAGCCCTGGACACCTGGTCCGAGGCGCTCGACATCGGAGTTCCGACTGATGTGATTCTTTTTGATTTTAAGAAGGCATTCGAGTCGGTTGTCCACCGTAAATTATTAATGAAACTCGATCATTCTGGTTTTGGGGGAATGCTTTTGAGGTGGCTTAAAGCCTTTCTGTCGAATAGAACCCAATTTGTCATGGTGGAAGGCTCACCATCAACTTCGTTGAACGTTATTAGCGGAGTGCCCCAGGGATCGGTTCTTGGACCTCTCCTTTTCATAATTTACCTTAATGATCTTTTTAGTAGCTCCAACACTTGTGAACAAAGTAAGTTTGCTGACGATTTGATCAGCCATTCTCTCACATTAGATGACACGGGTGCTTGTCTACTTGAAAGGGAGATTGATGAAGTTTATAGCTGGTCAATTAAGTGGCAATTGCCCATCGCAAATTCAAAATGTATGTCATTCCACATAGGAAACAGAAACCAGTGTCACTCTTACAGTATGGACCGCACCGTGTTACCAGATGTTTCTTCAGTGAGAAGTTTAGGTGTTTGGTTTTGTTCCACCCTTAAACAAACGATGCAGTGTAACCACATTGTAAACAGTGCTCTTAATCGCCTATATATTGTTAGACGCGTTTTTGCTTCGGGTGACACGCATATCCTGCTCTGGGCTTTTAAAGTTTATGTCAGGCCATTGCTTCAGTATGCTTGCCAAGTTTGGGCTCCAAATCTTTTAAAGGATATTGCTCATCTTGAATCGGTCCAGCGCCGTTTCACCAAGTCCTTGAAGGGCCTCAAAAATCTACCATACGTGACCCGCTTACGGAGTTCCGAAGGCATATCTTATTCTTACCTTTAAAATTGTAAGGGGATTTCTACCTATAGATATCCCTTTATTCGAGTTATCAACGATGAAACACACTGGAGGACACATGTATAAACTTGTGAAACCGCCAGCCAAGTTGGAGGTCCGCAGATCCTTTTTTTGCAGTTAGGGTTGTCACACCATGGAACTCTCTTCATGCGGATGTGCTTTCGGTGGCTACTGTGAATGCTTTCCGTCATCGTCTGGGGCAAGTTGATCTGAAACGTTTCCTAAAAAGACCCGAGTTTTGTTTTATCTGATGTTTTATGTTTTAAAATTACGGATCGGTGTAAGCGGCTCTCAGCCCTGCCATTTCCTTTACACCCTAACTGGTGTTCAAACCACTTATAACTAATTTATATAATCGAATAGTTTATTTTTAATCTCATTTATCCCATCAATTTGGAGTAGTTCAATAGGGATTTCATTAAATATAGCAGGAATTTTATATTTGTTTGTTCGTTTGCCATATTGATTATTGGCAAAGGGTACTTCATATCGATATGTGGTTTTTCCTGAAATAATTATTCTTTATATTTGAGCTTAATTTGTGGTCGCAGTTAAAACAGTTTTTTGGAATTACAACGAAATCTCCTAAGTTGTTTAATTTTGATAATTTTTGTTTTTCTGTATATTTGTTTAGATTTTAAATTTCCATATTCGTTAAAAAGAATTTTTATGATTCCGTTTTGCAGTTTCTGCAGTCTATGTATGTGGCAGTTAGCAGCAAATCCCTATATTTCAATGAACACCTTATCTTTGACATTTTCTCATTAAAAAGTCACATGGTGTTAGATCAGGGCTTCGAGGATGTGTGCAGGGAAGTTTTGCTTAATTTGAGCACAGAAAAAAGCCTTTTCTGTATTATTTGCAGCCATCTTGGATAAATGGTCACGTGACGTTCACGCGACGCTCATTCGAAAACTACCACCACTCTGCGAAACTTAACGAGTTGCAGAATGTGGCGGTGACAAACCGTACATCGATAAGTTGAATAGTTTCCGTTTAATAAACCGCTTTAAACTGTCTATTTTATTTTGTAATGACCCTGTATTTACGTAATAAATAAATTGAACATTAAAAAAAAAAATTGATCATTGATCATGCAGTGAAACCTTTTTTGAACTCTCCTATGTCGGTTTTATTCGTGATCATACAGAGAAGCTCAATACGCCAGCTTTCAGAACTGACATTGGAACATCATGTTTTACTGAGCGTTCCATCAGTAGGTGAAATGCCTTGCCTGATTCTGTGGTGAATTCTACAACGCTCAGCAGCTGGAAGAGTCACTACGACAAACTTTAATCCGTATACACTGATGTTATACGCATGTGCTTTTTTTCAGTTTCGCTCCCTCATTGTTATTGTTATTCCCCCACAACAGAACTACCGTTATATTTTTAAAGCCTCTACTCGCATACTTATTTCATCACCTCTGAAGATTAGGATTTCAGCTAGTATTTCGGTTAGTTTCAGTAGGTTGATTAATGTTACGATCACTTACAACCAACGCGATCGTACTTTATTCCTTTCTTGTTTTTTTAAAATCAAAGTTTCTTCCTTCTAGTGACGGACAGATACAAATTTTGGGGTTTAAAAAATTGTTTTCCGAACTCCTCGCCCTGCAACAGGAGGGCGCCACAGTCGTAACTTTTCTGTTACGAATGAGTTCTTAGTCGCGGCGCCGTGGATCTGTAAACTAATAAATAACAATTTTCCTCTCTATTTGCGAGTGAGTGGCTTTGAATTTTGATGACTTTAAGATCGTCTATAGCTCATACTACTTCAGCCATTTTTATTCGTCGTTTGATTCTCTTTCTTAAACATTAGCGACTTGAAGTATGGCCGTTTCATAAATCAAACAAAAAATTATAGTCTCCCCTAAGAGGATACGATGGCAAATTTATACGTGTGTGGTTTGGACCGGCAATTTGTTTTCCGTGAATTTTACGACGTAGCGAAAGTTACGATAATAGGAATAAAACGATAGGGGGGGGGGAGGGGGAGGATGTCACGTCGACAGAGAAGAAGTTACAGTCGTGTTGACTCGGCCAATCTTTGACCCACAAACGGGCGTTAATGTAAACAATGGCGTGGAGAGTCGGAAATTCTGGCTTTTTCAGGTCGGGAGGGCAACCTTAATGTTTTAATTATGTCCGCAGCATATTCTACATCTCTGGGTGGAGAAGAATAAACAGGATGGCAAACCAAATGGCTTGAGAAGGATTAAATAAATACGGATGCAAACCTATTTAAGTTGCCCTTTGGACTAAATATCAGACTGCCTGAGCGGGCAGTAAGTTCTGAGCTGTAAGTTATGAAACCAAAGGTGTAAGTTCTGACCTGCTGAGGCGGCAGCGGCTGAGACTCAGAGGCTCAGCGGTATAACTTATGCCTTTGGTTTCAAAGCTGGTGGGTTCAATTCCCTGCTCAAGCAGTCTGAAATTTAAGTCCAAAAGGCAACGTAAATAGGTTTGCATCCGGAGGAGAACAAGCGCGTTTTTTCATGGGAATTGTTCAGTGGTAGTATCACGAGAACGTAGCTTTTTTTTATCGATAATTTTGCTCAATCACGAGTTACATTACGAAGCTGAAAAAGCATACCGAGCACTTCTGCGAGATGTTTTTATCAGCTTCTGAAACCAAAGGCGTAAGTTCTGAGCTGCTGAGGCGGCAGTGGCTGTGGCTCAGAGGCTCAACAATATAACTTACGCCTTTGGTTTCAAAGTTCGTGGGGTCAATTCCATGCTCAAGCAGACTGACATTTAAGTCCAAAAGGCAACTTAAATAGGTTTGCATCCGGAGGAGAACAAGCGCTTTGTTTTATGGGAATTGTTCAGTGGTAGTATCACGAGAACGTAGCTTTTTTTTATCGATATTTTTTCTCAATTACGAGTTACATTCCGAAGCTAAAAAAAATACCGAGCGCTTCTGCGAGGTATTTTTATCAGCTTCGGAATGTAACGAGTGGTTGAGAAAAATTATTGAAACTGTACTTCACTCGAGTTGTCTTTGAAACGAGAACGTATATACCGTCTCCAAAATAAAAACGTCAACTTGCATAATTCTTGGTTTATAGCTTGGGTTCACAATTCCTTTGTGCGAGAAATGATGAAAATGTAACAAATTATTGTCAGACGCACTTACTGGTTCGTTTCGTGTTTATAGGAATTATATTTGCTACCTCCGCCACCATGAATAAAGTCGTTTTGTTTCCCCACCCATCCACCAAAACATTCCGAAGGTCACTCAGATGAAGTGTTGTCGGACGAACATTTATCACCGTTAGGGCGCTTCAGCCAAAGGAAATACGTCTTTTATTGATAATGAAAATGATGTTTTCTTAGATTTAAAACCGAATAGGATCAGTAACATTACTGAGTTTTACTATAATTATTATTAATTAATTTTCTACTATTTTCGGTTAATAATTCAAGTACCGTGTAATATTTTGCGTACTTGGGTTGCCTCTTCCGCCACGCTTCGCTAGTGGCAGCGATAGGCCTAAACCAGAGCGCCATAATGCGCTACGCCAGAAAGCTAAGCTGCCGCTGATCTACTGTCACCATGGTAACCAAAGATTAAGCGCGAGTCGCCTGGAAGTCAAATAATGCGTCACTTGACTATCGGGTACGTCGTATATGCTTAGAAATCGGTTTAGGCCTACCAACAGCAGTTCTTTCATGCTTTCGTTATGTGGCGGAAGCCAGGACACCAGACAAGTCGATCGTAAATACAAGATGAAGGGACGAGGCTTCCAGTTTATTCTGATAAAATGCCGTGTGCTCATTTAGTCGATGTTAACGAGGCGTGATTGGCTGGTGGTTGTCGTACACTGGCTTCCCATTGGTTAGTGGCCGTTAACAAATGATGAAGGCTTATTCTCGACGACATATGAGATGAGGGTGGGTAATTTTATTTTTATTTATTTACTGGCCCAACGTGTAAAGCGAGCAAAGTCGAATGCGTCAAAAAGTGTCAATAATATGAGTATGCATGGGCAATGTTTCAAATTGAAGCACCAAGCATTTAATTTTATTCTTTATTTTATTTAATAAGCATATTTCTTTGACATGGTCCTAGCTCAGAGCTGAAAAAGTATGTATATTCAGCCCAAAAACTCTTTATTTTGCTACTGTGTTTTTTGTGTCGTCAAGTATTCAATTTTTTTTTTTTTTACCTTTTGCCTAATAACTACTTATCAGTTGAGCGGAAGGCTTGAAATTAGAGACGGTTAAAATGGTGTACTTGAATATAAAAAAAGGTTAAAATTTGAAACTAATGATTTTTTTTAGCGGGTGGATCAAGATTCGGATAAAAAAATTAGACCGGCGATAATTTAAGGGACCCGCATAAACCAAACAATTAACTTTGCATGGCCCATATATCCAGGTAGCGTTGTTACCATGGCAACAACACCTTTGCCATCGCGATTAAATTCCACGTGCGAGAATGCAAAGGCGAGTCTCCGCGTAAACGTGCCCTTATTCACCGTACGTGAATCTGTCTGCGCGACTAAACCCCTACTTCCGTTTTTAAAAAAAAATTTATTTCAGTGAATAAAAACTCGAATTCAAAGGTTTCGCTGCCCGCATTCATCTAAAGTCGGGGGAATCGACGTCCATTTAGAACGATATTCGGTATGAACGACGACGGTTTTTGGCCTCCTCGAATATTGGCTTTCACCAGATAATCTTTACGGGTTTTCATAACGAAAACTCCTCAGTAAGTTTTTACTGGTGCAAGAGGTTGAGCGTGGGTTGGGACAAAGAGAGGGGAGGTGGGAGGCGGGTTGAACTTGCGGATAGGTTCCCGTCATGTTGAAAACCCACGGACGATAATGAAGGGGATTTCATGTCACACACCAAACGACAGTAAGCTCCCGCCCCCCCCCACCCCCTTCCTCAACCCCGGCAGGGCCGCTTCCAAAAGCTGAGTGCTTATTTAGAGTTTTCGGAAGCTATAGCGTATTCCTAAACCTAGAGCGCCAAGACTTAGAGTGTATCTTGAATTCCCGGCTCAAGACGTTAGAAAATGAGATACGGTATAAACCAGAAACGTATACGAACGTCGGGACGGTCGAATTGTAAAAACCGAAAAAGAGGGAGGAAAAAAAATTGGAAACGAAAATTAAATTAAGCTCGAATATCTCATTTGAGACGTGTTTTACGCTTTTCATTTTCGCCCTCCTGGTTTTGGCTCGTAAAAACAGCCAGCAGAGCCTATGAGTCAATTTTGCCTGAAGCTCTAAGCTGTTCCGTGCGTTTACATTGTCGATGAGCAAGCATAAGCCCGCAAAATTGGATACTTTTACAAGACTCGGGATGGTTTTTAGAATGCTAAAAATACGAATCGTCATAGAACTCTTTGTTTTCTTATTCCAGACTGTGTGTATATTCTATACTGTGTCTGGCTGGATGAATACATGTAAACCGGCAAAAAAAACAATAAATTTTAAGCCAAAAAATCTGCCGCGTTTCAGCCATGAACGTCTGCGATGATATCAAAGACGAGCCAAGTTTCTATACTCGTCACACAAACAACGCAGCTTTAAAACTTGGCGCATTGCTCCGTTTTTTGTTGTTTTTTTTTTTTTTTTTAGTTGATTGGTTTGGCGATATCTTATTTTTTTTTTCAAATTAGCATACGTAGCGAATTTTATCGCATACAATATCTTTTGTTTGAAATTGCAGTAAATAATCGCACTCCAGACCATTGTGCACCTCTGCGTTTGTTGAACCACTGCAGAATGGTATGTTATACCACAGCCAGCTACAGTAAAGGCCGGACCAGATCAAGACAAATTAGGCGCGCAAAATCCACCATTGACATAGAAGGAAGCGCAGGTTTGCTAGGTGCTGCCATCTCTACGCCAAGCGGCGAAATTTCAAATTAACCGACGAGGGTTCCAAATTCTGTCAACCGATGACGCCACTTGGCAACCTTGTCGCGTCGGTATTTGTAGCGCCTTCTAGTGGAGCATTGTGGAAGGTAGAGCTGATCCGGATTTTACTGTAGGTGGCTGTGGTTATACTCGACATTCTAGCTGTTAGCATGGAGTATGATACACTCTTTGTTTGTGACACCATCATGACCTTACGAAAATCTGGCCCTCCGCGATTTTTTACTTATAGGTTTAGCAGTTTGCAAATCGTTTATATTAACCGTAAGCATATTGATAGTCTGATTGACTCTCTCTATGTTGATGTAGTGTTATTTTCCTTAGTTGTGCTATTTGTTTCTAAGGAGCACGAACCCAAACTGGTTATCTGCCCCACGATGGTGAGGGATACAATTTAGCTGGAGAAATCCAAGGAAAAAACCCCGGATCTTTGTTTCGCTTAGTGTAGCTTGAAACCGTAATGAAACTCAGCAACCGAACAACAGCAATAATGAACTTGGCGGCGACACACTAGCACGTTTCTTGATATTGGTTATGTATCTTGGGTTCCCCCAAATGAAAGGCTTGCAATGCACCAAGTTTTAAAGTTTCGTTGTATGGTTGATAAGTGGAACTTGGCTCGTTTTTTAATATCACAGGCATTTAACGACGGAAACGTATCTGTATTTTTGGTTACAAGTTATTGTTTTGGGTTTAAATAGTTTGTTGCGCTTAATGTGATTTTGTGTAACTGACGAGGTACGGTTTCTTTACGTTTTGGGTTGTAATGCTTTGTGAAAAGTTATCATTTGAACTTTGAAATATAAGATATTTTCGGTATTGATTTTGGTTTACATATTAATTCTTTTGGTAACTGATGTGAGTTTTATGATTTGGAGTTTCCGGAGTTTGTAGTCGACTAATTTAAATTTAAATGCAAACTAAAAATAACTAATTAACATGCAAAAACGAGCAAAGAAATTACAAATTTCAGAGAAATTATTCTCATGTTCTTTGTTGATGAAGGGTATGGCGGATTTTGTTGATTGATTGCTTTATTCGAGTCTAAAGACAATAAATGTCATACCCATAATCTAATGCATAATTAACCTACTTAAACCTAACTTAGAGAAGAAACCACCATTCCACCATGTCACGTAACCAACACTGCCAGCCCTATACCATAGAATTCACAGAAAGTACATTTGTGGAACGAAGGGGAGGGGGGGGGGGGGAAACAACTACAGTATGGCCACTACAAGAACCTACCCGGTGGACCTAAAAAAAGATCCAAAACCGTAAACAAGGCATGTTTTCCCACATGCGGAGGCACCCCTAACAGATCCCGCAAGTCAACACCCACTACACTGAGAGGGGGGCGTCGCTGGGTGACTCACGGACAGCAGGAAAGGAGAAAATGACTGCCCGTTTCCACCCCCTTCACCACAAATACACACTAGATAGGGACACCAACCAAACCTGTAAAGTTGAGCCCGAAGCTGAACAAACATGGCCAGCCCAAAGCCTTGAAAGCAGGCACTAACAAACAGTTAGTATTGCGGAGATGCATGGCGTGGCCGCATGTCTTGGATACCGACTTCTTTACATTTTTCGTTGCAAAGGTTTGTTTGTGCTTTACGTTTGAACTTTAAAACTTGGGTATTTTAGGTACCAATTCTTGTTTATATAGAGCTGCGTCAAGTGACGTCATATTGGCTGCGCGACACCATTTGGAGTTAATAGCTACAAGGTGCACTAGATTAAAATGTAACGGAAAACAACGGCACTTCTAGTCAAGACAGTGCTTTGAGAGCGGATTTCTTAGGCTTAAAATAGAACGTTGTTTTCTCCAACAACAAAAATCGCGCGTTATAGGCTTAAGAAATCCAGTCTAATAGTATTGGCTTCAGTAAGACGACCTCCTTTTCGCCCTCCAGTGCTCTTTGCAGCTAACCCAGTTACTGGCTCCACCATAGACTTATACACAATAAAACTACGTTCTGTCACTGTCCTATAGAGCAGTGACATTTGCCGCCATATTGGCACCAGATTGGCACCAGTATGGATTTTGGAGAGCAGAACTACAAGGTGCGCTACATAAAAATCGGTTTCAAACTATAAGTTTTTGTACACGAGGTTAGGGAACCGAACGCGCACATACGTCATCGAAGCGGCACCGCAGCGTCAACGCGCGTTAATAAAACGCACGTGTGCATTGATTGGATGCGTCACTGCAGCGGCGCCGCAGCGTCCAAAAAACGCACGTGTGCACCGACGTTTTAAGCCCAACCACAAGTCCATGCGTACATTGTGAGGCCCTATTAAAAAAAAATGCGACCCCCCCCCCCCCGGAAGATGCTGCACTGCAGCGCACTACACATCTGCGTTGAACTCCATTTCCCGAAGCACAACATCAAAGAGTGAGCACTGAATATTGAGCTTCTGAGTGTAATCCCACAATAAAATGGGCTACCTATAGGTACTTTCTTTTTTTCTCCTATCATGTTTACTTTACTCTTGGGAGGGGGCGGGGGGCTATCATTGTTTAGCACCCTGTACATTTAAAAATAAAATGGCCCTCCCTCGCCATTCCCGTTACACAAGCTGCAAACCAGACAAAGTATGCAGTTTAATTTGTAATGCAGTCTTTCGTCCAATTTCACAAGCTGGTAGCTTCCCTTTATCTCGGTTTCGGTGAATAATCACCCTATGGGATTTAATATGGCATGAGCGGACTAGTAGCTAGCTAGCTTGATCTAGGAAAAAACGCTCCCGACAAAACGCCCCCAGAAAAAACGTCCTCGGGTAAAAAACTAAGTTTTAACCTCTAAAAATAATGCTTTACAATTATTTGGAAATGCTACCCGTCTCAAACATGAAATTTATGCACTCTAGGTCCTTGCAATGGCACTCCCTGTGGGGCTCATGACCACCGGCAGGCGGTGCCCCTTTCCCGCCTGTCCACACAGTTTGTCTCACTGCATACACGGTTCGACGCGGGAGGAGGGTGGGTTTTTACAGGTAAGTATTTTAAGCTAAGTAAAATTTACTTTTAGAGGTTAAAACCTCGTTTTTAAAACCTCGTTTTTAAGTAGCCTAAAATACTTACCTGTATTTTTAATGCTGACTTTGTCCTACTAAACGCAGGCGTCGAACCCTCACCTTTGAAAGTCCCCATGTGTCCCATCAAGGTGTTCCCAAGACAGCCACACACACCATCTCAGTGGTTCACCTCCTAGCGAGTAAAATGCATATACCCCTTATCTCATTTTCTCATTACTACTTTACCCACCGGTATGAAGCTGATATCTCTGTTCTTTGCTTCCGACATCTCCACTCCTCGCAGGTAGTGCACCACGAAGGTGCTTCTTCTTTTCCACCTTCCAGCCTCCACGATTTTGCACGACCTGCGAATGCCCAATATGTGGCTAGGGCCCGCACCTTGTGAGCCTTGGTCGATCCCGACGACTCCCCTCGCTGTTCCTGTGCCTCCTCTGTCGTCTTGCATACCCACCGAGCCATGACAAATGGAGTTGCCGGTTCTCTAGTGAGATTGTTCCCATCCGGCGTAAGCCTGACGAACAGGGGGACCCATGGTCTGTCCCTCTGCTCTGCGTGTCCTTCCACAACTTGCTTGGTGCAGGCCAGGTAAAATCTCAACGCCCTGACTGAACAATCTGTGCATCCCTGCTTCAGGGATCACAATGGGGATTTGTGCTTCGTCGGGCTTCAATTCTTGGCCCTGAATTCCAAGTGTGTCAGTAACGTCATGCAGGACGAGTGGGGTGATGCCCTAAAGGTTCTTTAGACTCTTCTTGAGACTCTTCTTCTTTAGATTCCCCTTGTCTTGAAGCTGACGCTAGCGCGATTCAAAACACCAACTTCCTGGTGAGGTGTTCCCAAGAAGCCTTGTGTAAGAGTTTGTACGGTGCCTTCGCTAGTGATTGGAGTACCACCGTGAGGTCCCAGTCTGGGTAGAGTTTACTCGACTTTGGTCGGAGGGTACAGAAGGACTGCACTATCCTAGCAACTGCTGGGCTTTCCGTGACTTCACTCCTGCCTGACAGTGTGAGGATCGAATTAATGGCCACCGGTCCTGTACCCTTTAATAGTACTAGGGGCCAGTCCTTGTGCAAACAGCGAGTTCAGGAACTCTCAAACGTTTTGCGGAGACGGATCAAGTTCATTTACTTTGTTCGACGCACACCACGCTACCCAGCCTTGCCACTTGCCTTCATAAATGGCCTTGGGTGAGTTCCATATACACTCGACCATCACACTGGTCACCGCATCTGAGTACTCGTCCCCACTTCACAACCTCCACGTGTGTAGGTGGAGGATGCCAGGTTGTGGTGCAGGTCATTCCATTGTGCTGTGTGAGTTCCACGAATCACGGTGTGGCTTCCCACCATGGTGCAATCAGAATGAATGTCTAGTTCGAAACCTTGACTTTGTTGAGAACTGTCTGTAACAGCCTGAATGGCGGGAACAGGTAACCGTGAATGTTGCTCCACTCCACACTCAGCCCGTCCGTTGCCATTGGTTGTGAATCCGGGTAGGGCAACACGAAGAGACGGAGCTGGCCGTTCACTCTTGAGGCGAACAGGTCGACCGTCAGTGTGCCCCACCAGTGAAAGAGGCCCTGACACACCTCTGGGTCGAGCCGCCATTCTGTCGTCATAATCTTCTCGCCCCTCGACAGCTCGTCTGCCAAATGTTCAGGCTCCCCGCGATGTGCCTCGGCTGGAGTAGGATCTTGAATTCGTCGCACAGAATGAAAATCCGGTGTACTTCCGCGTAGAGAGACGCCGATCTCGTTCCCCCCTCCTCTCTTCAGGTGTGAAACTGCCGAAGTGTTGTCCAAGAGGACCGTCACTGAAGAATCCTGCAGTTTGTGTGCCCACAGCAGTAGGGCATGCCATACTGCCCTCAGTTCTAACACGTTGATGTGTAGAAGACGTTCCTCCTTTGACCACTGCCCGGCCGATTGTTCTTCTCCCACGGTTGCGCCCCACCCCGAGGAGGACGCGTCCGTGAGTAGCAGACAATCTAAGGTCGGTGCATGGATTGGCACTCGCATTTGAAGGGTGCTGTTGACCATCCACCAAGCTATTTCCTCGATTGGTGCTCTGTCCAGCCGAATGAAATCCTCCCACGACCACCGTGGAGCCCATTCTACCTTTCGCAGCCAGTGAAGTGAGCGGACCCTCCATGACCCCATGGGGACTAGCGTCACGCAAGAATACATCTTGCCAATAGTTTGTGAGAGTTTTCTCACGGTCAGGCCCTGAACCTGGAGCAGCTTACGTGCTGCTCTCATCACCTGCGAAACTTTGTCTTCGGACAGTTGGATACTGAATTTGTGGGTGTCGATCCACGCCCCCAGAAATTCGAACTCCTGTTGTAGCACCAACACCACACCCAATTCAAGTTGTCCCATGAGTCTTACGCATCTCGTCGTGTCTCTCGACAATTGGTCCCTGTCCTGATTCCGGAGGAGCCAATCGTCCAAATACTCATGTGCATATATTAGGGCCCGACGTAGCACTGCGAGCACTGGCTTCATTAACACCGCGGAAACATGAGGCACCGACCACAGGGCGAAGGGAAGGCCTACAAACTGGTAGACCTTCACCTGGCAAACCAAACGGAACAAACGGTGCACACTCGGTTGAAGTGGAACATGGAGGTAGGCATCCTCCAGGTTGATGGATGTTGAAAAATCGTCTGGTTGGATAGCCTCCCTGATCGATGACAACGTCTCCATCTTGAAGTGTTCTGTTGTGATGAAAGCATTGAGGTGTCGAAGATTAATCTCCCGCCCTCGTTCTATTTGGGGATCACCATCGCCGGGCTGAAGAACACCAGGGTGTTCGCTGGTGCTTCTACAAGTACTCCCTTCCTGAACAGTGACTCGATTTCCGCCGCTCGTGCCGATGTAGCAGCCAGTGTGGTGGTTTTAATGTGAGTGGTGGCACCGAAGTAAAGTCTGGGATATAACCTCGCGCCACCACTGCGAGGACGAACTTGTCCATTGTGATTCGCTCCCACACTCCGAGATGGCGCGAGATCCTACCCCCACCTGTCCGGGGGGGGGGGGGGGGCAGATGCACCAGAATGGTGTCAATCCCGAGTGCTAGGAGGCCTGCGTCCCCCTCCACGGTTCCGGGGAAAGCTGCCTCTGGTCTGAAATCCTCTTCCCCTAGCTCCTCTCTGACTCCCGCTCTGAGCGGATTGGCTTTGGGGTAGGGCTTGCCCTGGTCTCGACTGACCCTGACTTCCAGGGTGGAGGTGTTCACGAAAGGGTGCTCTACTTATCCCAGCGCCTCTGTTGCTATTGCACTGGCGTTGTGCGGTTGCAGGTGTCTTCAGTTTGTCGCGTAATTCGGGTGCTATGGAAAGCAGTTGCCCGTTGAACAGCCATTGCAACTTGTGGATGGGCAACAATCTCAGGTTCTTCAGTCCTTGCACACGCTCGCTTGTGCACCATTTAAGTATGCATCTCGTCTATGCAGCACCGAGTTGAAAAGTACGCGTGAACCCCAGTTTACAGCATCCGTGTGGAACTCGGACCCCTTCAGCAATTATTTGATCGCGCTGTCGATCCCACCCAAATCCCTTTCCTCCGGCGGCGCTGTAAGAAAGTTCTTCAACTTGGCTGTAGCCGCTGCGTAGGACATATCAGCGGTGGAGTTTGCCCTTAAACTAGCCCGTAGAACTCTCTCCTCCTCCTCCTCCTCCTCCTCGAACTGAGCCATTGCTATCTTAATCCACTGTGGACGTTGTAACGAAGAGTCCATGTCTATTCTAATCTAAGGCGTGAAGTACTCTGTCTCCTCGTACGTTTTGTACTGCGTCACCCAGGGAGCGTTTGCGTTACCGACTGAAAAGAAAAATACCCTTTCTACAAGTCTGGAGGCGGCGTAGGTGCGATGGCCGATAGCACCTTCCCTTTGTCCCTCAGCGTACCTCCATTCACTAGAAGCTGGCAAAACAACACCTGAGATTGTGGCAGATTGTTCTGTTGTTTCACTACCCTATCGATGTTGGCGAACGTTGTAGGCGGTGGTTCACCTTCCGCCACTTCGGGGATGACCACTCATGGGCAAAAGATGCTCGGGAGCGAGTTGTAGACCTCATCTACCATCCATTTCCAGTCTTCAGCTTCCTGAGCACTCTCTGACCCCTCCGCCGGTTCCTTCCCTCTCTCCACTCCTTCTGTGGCACCCTGTTGTGGGGGCACTACCTGAAGCACTGTTTCCACTGTGTACGGATCCTGCATGTGCGGAAAACCCGTCCCAGTTTGCGATCCACCGTCCAAATATGGATCCTCCAACTTTACACTCGCGGGTATCGGGTTACTCTCCACTAACTCGCCGTCTGTCTGTGTACTACACTGCAAGAGGGGACCTGAAGCAGTAGCCCGCAAATCCACCATTGAATATTGTCGGGGGGAAGGAAGCATGCCCCAGTTATGGGTCGACAGCACTGTGCTGCTGTCCCGGACCCATCCGTCCGTTCCTTCCACCATAACTCGGCCAAGCCACTGACCAGCGTACGTGGCCCCACTGGCTGTCCCGAACCTGTTAGGCCCCATGAAGCACTTGGGGGTCTGCATGTCCCCGGTCGGCTTCCCTGCCCGACCCACTGTGTCCCGGACTGCGACATGTCCACTCCTCCGTGTCTGCGACCACTATCATGTGTCCCGGACTGCGACATGTCCGCTCCTCCATATCTGCGACCACTATCATGTGTCCCGGACTGCGAACGGACCAAGCCAGGCGTGGCGGCCAGTCCTCTCGTGTCCACATTGATGCCCCGAAAGGCCTGTCCCGGTCCCACCCCTGAGCGGGGCCGGGACGGTTTCGACAGCTGTTGGGAGGAAGTCTGTAGGGGCACGGCCGTAGACTCCACGCGCATGCTGTTTACATTGTACAGTAATCGTCTATGTTTAGGGGAGGAATCATCGATATCAGTTTCTTTACTTACGTCACAAACACTACGTGGCGGTGTCCCAGGTGGGTGTCGACAGCTGAAGCATGTCTTGTCCGCCGTCACTCGCCGTTGTCCGGGGCACTGTGTGAGTCACCACGGGCAAACGCGGCGCCCCTTTCGTACCGAATAGCTCACAAAAGTATCCTCCCTTTGTGCGTTTCCAGCGCATGTTTGCGATCCGCAGCCTCCTGTTGTTTTTTCCTAGTTTCTTCCAACCTCGCCAGTTCTGCCGCTACGACCTTTGCCACGATGCTTGGTAGGTCCGTTTCCTGTTCGGACGTGGTTTCTGTCCCGGACTGCGCCAAAACAAAGGAATTGTCTGATGGCGGCATAGTGCCGTGTGAAGCACTAGAATTGTCCCCTGAATCCATAAAATGTTCTAGGTCAAGATTTGCTCCTGCATTACCTGCCACTAACGCCATTTCCCGTTCTCTTTGACACAAAACAGCTCGACAATCCGAATCTGCCCAAGTTGCTTCGATGGCCGCCACGATTTTTGGATCCATTGTCGAGCACCACTCACAGCATTTGAAGCTCTCAAAATTGTAGATCCGACATCTACGGCATCTTGGGTGTTTATCCTTCAGGTTTAACTTCCCATTACCATTTCCTGGGCACGATGCCCGTTTTTTGGGGTTTTTAGTAGAATCCATGTCTGAGAATTCAGTAGTTGCGACCAATCTCGATCGCGTCCTAAAACAAACTGTGGAGAAGCGGGAAAGGGGCACCATCTAGCGGTGGTCATGAGCCATTTCATGTTTGGGACGGGTAGCATTTCCAAATAATAGTAAAGCATTAAAAATACAGGAAAGTATTTTAGGCTAGCAGTGAAAACGCCGCGGAAAAAACACCCCAGGATAAAACTCTCCTAGAAACACCCCCCCGGACGCCACCCGACCCCATGGAAAAACACCGCCAGTAGGAAAAATGGTTGCCTGTTTCGCATCTCTGGTTTTTTCCCATCCTTAACCAGAATTCTTTCTCCATCTAAAACGTTCGTAAAGTTCAAAATTGAGCATTTTGTACGAACATTTTGCACCCGTTCATCTGTACGAGCATTAGTTTGGTTATGATGCCATAAGGCTCCAACAAATTTATTTAAAAAATGAATAAATAAAAAGGCTTTAAAAATTAAAGGTTAAAATTGCGAGCAATTCCACGCCCTCAGTAGTGAATCATCTAGATACATCTAGTGAATTTATAACTTTTTATGACACACTCTATGAAATGTACTGTTTTTCTTTAAAAAATGATATGACTTAGACTCGTATGAATCAATCACTAATTCTTTCGGAACGAATGACAGAGCAGGAAGTTGTCGTAAAAAAAAAAGTGCAAAGTCTGGATCGTTAACGTCAACATACTTTTCGCGGATTTCACCAGTAATATGGCGGTTTATGGCCTGACAGAAATGAAAGAAGCAGCCATGAACATTTAA
>JAHWFP010106177.1:0-13980 GCA_023313725.1 Lithobius niger
CCTTTTGGTATCAAATGATTGTCAAGGAACTGGACTTTAAATAACTTCAGTTTTTGTATTTTTTTCCTTTTGGTATCAAATGATTGTCAAGGAAGTGGACTTTAAATAACTAGAGTTTTTGTATTTTTTCCTTTTGTAACAAATGATTGTCAAGGAAGTGGACTTTAATTGTCAAGGAAGTGGACTTTAAATAACTTGAATTTTTGTACTTTTTTCCTTTTGGTATCAAATGATTGTCCTGAAAATAGTTAAATAGCCGTGAAGACTAATACGGTTTGTGTAATGATTCAATTTGTTTATCAGTATATTCTTCAGTCATTAAATAAAACACATGACACGCCCGCGTCACCTGCTACAAAAAACTAAAGTGCTCATTAAACATCAGTTTTAATTGTCCGTGTGTATACCATTCTACTAAGCTACCGTTGAACAGCGGTATTTCAAACAAATATATTGTCGGTCGTAACTTAATGTTGTGCCGCCGTAGACTGAACACTATTTTAAAATGAGCGCCGAGTGTAATACCCTGCATTAACAATAGTTCCGGAGTTAAATTAAAACCCAGCGTTTATTTTATCAGTGTAAATTAAACCATTGGGTAACGTGACACCAGCATAAAAGAGAGAACCAGCGGCGAATAGAGGAAATGCGGTAATAAATTACACCTTATATTAAAATAAGAGAAATGAAACACAGCGACTGGTCCTTCTTTGTGCTACATGTGTAACTGAATTACATAACGTGTTGGCAATGGTTAAGAAAAATTTTCCAAGTCGAGATCCTTCCTGGTGGTCGTATTAACTATCTTCCATTAAAAATTCTTCCAATTTGTGCAATACAAAAACGGTGCAACTCGAGACGCAGGTTTCCTTCACCCAGACATGGTTTTTGATACGAATTATTCAGCTTAAGTCAACCGTTTTTTTGTTTGTTTAACGAACAGTTAATAACTAAGGACATTTTGGCTTACAAGTCAAATTGAAAATCTAACATCCAAGAAAATCCAGGCAAAAGAATCCAGGGTCTATTTATTGCTTGACTGATCAGATTTTAAAGATATTTTGCTCGGTAGTATGTATGCGTCAGGAAGTTGTAACAGGAAAAAAACAAAAAAAAAACAGATGTACTAAAGTTTTCACAACGACGAGAACCAAAAGCCATAATTTCAAACTACTCAGAACGATTGGTTCGTTTCCTCGGAGAGGGCGTCTGCCAACTCATTGCCGCCAATTTCTTTCTTTCAAGTCTCCATCTCCACTTGATAAGTTTTGTAATTTGTGTATGTCTTCCGGTCCGGGGCTGGCGGGGGGGGGGGGGGAAGAATTGGGAAGAGCGCCTTTGATGCAGTCCCTGTGATTCGGCGCTTACACTTTCTGTTCTATTCTATTCTATTCAATTCTACTCTTTCTTTGCGTACAGAGGCCGAGAGTTAAGCATATATTGCAATGCTTATACCAATATTGCACTCTTAGCTCGCCGTACAATCCCACGCAAGCATATATTAGCTTCTCTTTATTCACCGGGCAATGTAAAGTACGATCAATTTCCCAACAGGGGTTTTCATAATATTTCTGAGCTCGAGACCAGGATCTTAAAAGCATTTACTTTATTTCTGTGAAGTCTTCACCAGTTGTTTGTCTCCAAGCAAATGGATTATTTTTCTGCCTTTCAAACCAAACAATAAAGATAATGCTCAGTATGTGTCCAACTTCTTCGAAGGGACTCCCCCCCCCTCGCAATCCCCCATCCCCGCCCTTCCCACCCAAGCATCCGCTCATCCGTAACAATTTTTCGATGCGGAAGTGGCGAACGCGATGATGGAAGGCAACCAACTGTGACAGCAGAAAAGAACGGTATCAAAGAAAAGCGGGTGGGGGATATCCGTTTCAGTTTACATCTGCCAAATATTATTAATTCAGTCGTTTCCTTCATCACACTCTTTGGCATCGACGGATGTAACTGCATTCGGTATAAGTTCAGACTAAAGAATTTAGAAGCTACGAAATGCCAACGAAAGAATATTTCTCTGTAATGATATGCGAACACATTTGCAGTAATTCATTGGTGGTGCTGCAAACAAAATGCTTTCCTACAAATCAAATTTGCTGTTAGTGTACCCTTAAAGGACACTAATAACTAATTTACAGTAACAACTGGAGCATTTTAGACCAGATCCAAATGCGGTTTGTTGACTCTCAATCCTTGCTATTGTTTTGTTATGCTCAAAATGGTTATCAAGGACCACGCCTGTGGTCCGCCTGCTAAGTTCAATAATTGTCACACTTCATTGTAACTTCATTGTAAGAAAGTCATTATTTAACTCCTGCATTGTTGTTGCGTGGCCACTAGCTTTGGTACTTGATGATGAGGATAAATACCTACGCGGCGAAACAGCTTGAAAATTGTTGGAAATGGGCAGTCTTTGTGCCCTGACAAGCAATAGTTGTATTTCAATCACGTGCACAAACTGTATCAAGGTGATAAAAGTGCGTGAAGATCGTTGATTTCAGCTGATTACTGACTATTTATATACTGACTAGTGTATACTGACTACTGACTACTGACTAATTCCACTCATATAAAATAAATTATGCGACAGATACGAATGAAATTTGGTATTCAGCACTCTTTTAACTCCAATACGTGCCTTTTAAAGTTTGACGTTTGGGGAGGCATTAACTAAAAAGAATGCAATCATCTGTAATGCTATTTTTCTGTATGTTGGGAAAACGCCATCGGTGATCAAAATAAGCATTATTCCTTATTAGTGTTTTCGAGTAACAATGCAAACGGACTGCCAGAAATAATCGGCAACACAACATTGTTGATAAAATGCACGCGCATGCATGCATGGCGTAAAAAGAAATTATTAAATTATTATTAAGGGCTACTAAGCTCTTAATAAATCCGCAGTCCGCACCACTGTTGATGGTTGAATGGAAATCAGCAAACGCTTTAATTTATATGATTGAAGTCCTCAATCCAGCGAAACTAAAAAAAATTAATATCTCCGTTCGGACTCAATATTTTTCGACCAAACTTGACTTGGGCAGTGGCAAAAATAAGACGTCACACACACAAAAAAAAAAACTATAACAGAAGTAATATCTAAAACAAAACCCACAAGGGTGAAAGAACCCGCCAAGTTTCAGCCAATCAAAGTAGTGATATCAGAGCCAAAAAGGCTGCCACCAAGTTACTACATTAGTTGCCAAGCTAATCCCACTAAGTATTACCTCACACGTCAAATCAAAAACTTGACCATTGCTACCGATAGTAGCAATGGTCAAGTTTTTGATTTAACCTTTGATCTAATACTCGGTGGGATTAGCTTGGCAACTAATGTAGTAACTTGGTGGCAGCCTTTTTGGCTCTGATATCACTACTTTGATTGGATGAAACTTGGCAGGTTCTTTCACCCTTGTGGGTTTTGTTTTAGATAAATAATACTAGCTATGGAGGCTGGCCGCAAATTCGGCGAGCGGAACTTTTGTGAGCAGACATTAAGATAGACCTAGCTGTAGATCGACGGCACGCAGGGTTGGCAATTTCCCGGGAAAAACTTAGTTTTGGACAGGACACTACTAACTACCGGTTAAAACCTGGTAAATACCAGCTAAGTGGGAAAAATGTTATTTTTGTTATTACATGCATTTTTTTTTTAGTTTGGAGCCTAACTGCTCATTAACACTAATTGTAGTACTTAGTAATTCTATTTGAAACGAAAATTCAAGTCAAATAATGTAGTGAAACTACTGACATAGAAATTTTCATTATGAGAATTTTTGGCATTTCAATTATAATTTTTGTACTTATTAACACACAATTACGTTCATTTTCCGATGCATCCCCAAACGTACTTTGAATCTAATTTTTGGAGTTGAAGACACTTTTAATTATATTTAACACTATTTAATTTTTAAAACTAATATAATTAAATTTTACACGTTGCACATCTATTTTTGTCTCTAACTGGGAATAACTGAGAAAAAGTAGTTTATCCCTGGTCGGTAAAATCTTGGTAAACCACCCCTGGTAAATACCATGCCAACCCTGATGGCACGGCTGTAACGATTAACAGACTACATGCCTACGTGTCCGATGTCTGCATACAATTACCTAGCAAAGTGTGTAGCTACCACTATTGGGCATTTACATAAACTCACCAAGCAACTCACCGACCGATGACACAAAAACCGACCTTTTCCCCAAAAGTGACGTCACGCTTAAAGAAGGATTGCCGCCAAATGATAGGCTGCAGCATGTATAGCCATTTACTGCTATCTAGTTCTTTCTAGCCCTTACCTTCAACAAGCGAAGGAATACACAAATAAATTTCTTTTTATGAAACAAACAAGCTACGTGCTTCCTTAATTATTAAGTGTAAAGGTCGTGCGTGCATGCACGCCCACCAGAAAGCAAGCGGTAAAGTTAAGCCTAACGTAACAACGGGTACTTTAAAAAAAAATAAAGATCGACCGTTTTGAAACGCAGATTTTGAACGGCTGGATGGGCGCCGTCTAGTAACAGTGATATCGTTAACCTTGACCGCTTCCTTCCTGGTACACGTGGACGCACGAACTTTCCACTCAATAATTAAGGAGATGCGTGGTTTGTTTGTTGCGTAAAAAGAAATTTCTTTGCGCATTCCTTCGCTTGTTGAAATCAAGTGCTACTTAGAGCTAAATAACGGTAGACGGCGCTAAATGCTGCAACCTGTTATTCGGGGAATGGGTACCTTTTAAGTTTTTTATGAACGGACACGCTGGAATGATCGATGAGTAAAATGGAGGTCAGTGTCAGGAAAGAAATGCTTTTCCTCACCAATCACCCTTGCGTTGTCAATGGCGCTGCTAAGCAGGTTTGCATTAAAAGCGGGTTTGCCGCCAAATGAATGTTTGGAGCATCAATCGCCATCGAGCACTGTATAATTCTCTCTAGCACTTGCTCGGAACAAAGCAGAGGAGTGCACAAAGAAATTTCTTTAAAGACAACAAACAAGTCACGTTCCTTCTGAATAATTCAGTAAAAATTTGGTACGCCCTCGTGCACCTGGAAGCAAGCTATAAAAATTAACGATACTAATGTCACTAGATGGCGCCACGGAAAAATATAAAGAAAATCTCCTGGCGCCATCTAGTGGCACTAATATCATTAATCTTTACAGCTTCTTTCCAGGTGCACGAGGGCGTATACCAAATTTTTACTCAATAATTAAGGAGTCACGTGGCTTGTTTGTTCTTTTGCTTTCTGCGAGACAAAACTCGATAGAGCTATACCATGCGCAATGGCTGTTTGCCGTGACGTCACCATGAGTTAGCCAATGACGAACGAGAACAACGGCTGTTTGGCCGTCTGATTGGACTAGCCCAGTCACGTGATATGCACGTCACAGCAAACAGCCATGGCGCGTGATGCTGCAACGTTAATTTGGTGGCAACCCGCCTTTAAATACCAGCCGATAAAAACGTTTATTATACTTATAATCGAATGGCCTGTTACCCTCTTTTAGCTTAGTGGGAACACCGCGTGACGACTGTCTCCACCAATTGTTTACGCAAATAATCCTATAGCGAAGAACTACTGTGCGCCCGCCATCTTTGTTTGGTGGCTTCAACGCATAAACCGGCTCCTGCCTTCGATGAGTTCAATGCTTCAGCGGTGACGTCACACTGAGGTATCAGAAAATTCACCGAACGTTCAAGAACTATACTTTGACGAGGTGGGGCTTCAGCGCTGAGTTGTTCGATGAGTTTATGAAAATGCCCATACCGTAATTGCTAGGATGATGAGCTTACATCAACCCTAGATTTCTCTAGTCGAATTGTCCTTCTCATCGTCGTGGGGCAGATAACCCAGTTTGGGTTCGCGCTCCCCTAAAACAAACAAATAAACCCCCGGGAGGTTATTGCTGCCTCGAGTACATGGGTCTAATACAACTACCTGTAGTCGTAGTGCGTGATAGTTCGTTTCTCACTTCAGTTCATTTTAGTTTATTAAGGAAGCCTTAACCACAGGGATTATCAGATTCACTGATGAAACTAACAAGACAATGCATTAAATGAAGAAAGAAACAACACTCGTACTCACTGGTGCATAAACTCGCTCCTTTCTTTTTCAAGTTTCATAACTATAAAAGTAGCAATGACATGCATGACCTTTAATGCAACACTTTATATTTCCGAGGCTTTATACATAATTCGGCCATTTTATCGCAAGTTATTACAGGCAAACCTTAAAATTTCTTTTGAAAGCTTAAAAAAAACAAATCAATCAACAGTCGTTGCGTCCGAGTTCTGCAGTAACGACCAGCCTGCAGACACTTAGACGAAAAAATTCACATGTCATCATGTGACAAAATGGTCTTCAATGTAGAACCCGGACTCTATTTATCATTTCTATTTGTTTATTTATTTATGTTCTCTGCAGTAAAAATACCATCATTTACCGGAAGAGAAATGGAATTAACTGACCAGGAGCCGGGAAACTAAACCCACAACCTCACTCCCACACGACCTTGTGAGAAGGGAAGGCATACAAGGTATACTTTGTTCCACATTATGTTTTCAGAAAACTGACTGTATGACGCCAGGTTTTCTTCCACTACAAGTGCAAAAAATCCATAAACAACCCATTCGTAAACTCTAACAGTAACTTTGTTGAGTCTACAAGGGATCCACATGTTTTTGCAATCTTAGTGCAAGGAAACGAGTCATCATCCAGTCAGTTTTCTGAAAACATAATGTGGAACAAACTATAGGAACAACATGGACACTCGTTAGACGCGCCATTCAGGATACAACATTATTTTTGTCAGTCACAACAGGGATCAGGTTGGATGAGGATGGTCCATAATTGTTGCGCCACATACAGGTACGCGTGGTCCAGTCGTGTTGTCAGTTGTATTATGGCTGACAATCTGAACCAGAAGGAGGCGCGTGTAGCTCTCGGGTGGCCAGACTGTTAAATACTTGAGTAGTGTATGTAACCGTCCTGTAACATATTTAACATAACCGTAACAGTCGCCTAGCGTCGGGAACAGGGCAAAAGCTTTTCGGAGGGATCGAACGGGTTACACAGCCGATGGCAGGTTACAGTGTTACATGACGGTCACAGCTTCGAACATGCGGGCGTGTAAAAACGGTAGGTTAGACAGGCACAGGCTATAGGCAGGACAAAGAGTCTGTTACACCACCTTGTGTAGTAACCTATAGTAGGTTAGGTTAAGCGTGCTCGACCTCCACTCATACGATCATGTATGTGGCTTACGTAGCGTGTTGTATGCAACGACTGTAGCAGTGGAGGGGCAGCAGCAGCAACAACAACAACAACCAGAGCTGCCTCCATCCTACCACCACGACCATCCATTGTTGATGTGGGAGAAGAAGAAGATCGACGATTTATAAAGCGTTGTTAATACTTAACTAAATCCCTATTTGGAAACCTAACCAAACCAAAAACTACACTCCGATGAGCATAGTCGGAACCGATATTAGTCCCTTCCGAGCAAGCTTGGATTTGATTCTCTGACAAGCTCGGACCTACTCGACTAAATAAGTCGAGCGTCCCTGTAACTACCTATCATCGTTAAAGTGTTAAAAACAAGCTATATTTTGTTAGTTTCTGTTTACAATACGTACCAATGATGAAGTTCGGTGCGAGGCATTTATTTTCCTGAAATTGAACGTTAGTAGGTTTAAAGTCATAAAAAAAAAAAGATGAGAGGATATAAAATGGCTTTCATCCAACATGTAGGAAGTAGGCCTACGTTTCGTCAAAATAAAAGAGAAAGTAGGTCGGGTGTAGCTTATCGAACAGCTTGACCTCGTGGCCGTGAAGTTTTCCCCTCACGACAACAACAACACGTGTGGTTGTGTGCGAGGCAAGATGGGAGGGAAAAAAAATACAAGTTATACATTTCGTTAACTCGCTCATATACTACGTCTGTTGATCATGAAAATGTTTAAAAAAAATATAAAAATAAAAACACTCCGACCTGTGGAGGCAAGGGATCTGACCAAGAATTGGTTAATAAAAAGACGGACCAACAAACGTAAAATACCTGAAAAAACAGCTAACAAATGTATGAAAGTGTACGTACCACCACAAGCAGCCTGTTTGTCACTAGTCACAATTTGGAGTGTGTGAAACGACGTGTGTTAGTGGAATTGGAGAGTGTAGTTAAAATCCGTTATGGGTGGATATCACGTGGGCGAAAAGCCCACCCATATTCGACCTTCGATCAACTTTACGCGAGCAAAAAAAGGAAACAAATGAACGAATAAAAAAAAAAAGAACATGTTGTTCCGAGACAGGCCATTAGGACCCTTAATTGGGTGGCAATGTCACTCTTTTTTATGTCCCAAGTGTCAATGACAAAATCACATCCCTCCACATACCATCACGTGCGTACAATCTTAATCAGATTTCAATAATGACATTTTCAAATACCGTATATTGGTTTTACAAGTAAAGAGACTCTCTTAATGGCATGGAGTCCCAAAAAAAGTTGCTCAGGGAGGTCATACGGGTAAAAAAATGGCCTTGCCACGGACCCATGCCCAAATAGGGAAACCGAACCATCTTCTGGAATGCATCTAAAAAATTAATATGCCGACTAACGGGCGCCATAATTTTTTGTATTGGAAACCTTTTCCTAAAAAAGCAGACATGTTGGCCTCACCTGTCAATACCTAGTGATAAGGATACGTCAAACACCAGACAAGTGGACGCCAATTACCACCCCACGCGTCACGTCACGTAGACCAAAAATACCTGAGCAAAGACCAAATTATAAAAAAAATAATAACCTTCCAGAATACGAATCGTGTAGTTATAAGGAGTGGGATGAGTGAATAGCCCGAGGCATTAGTAGGAGGACCCGTACTAAAAAAAAAGGAGTATTTTCATTGGCTGGAACGAAAGTAACGTCGTACGAAAATAGCCTCGGGCATGACGGAAGGTAGGCTTATCGACGTTAGTGATGTCAATCATTACGGCTAGCCAATTGGAGGCCGTAGCCAGGTTTACAATTGTAAGTGTAAGGAAGGCGTACGATTCGTCCAGTACATGTAAATGATCCAAAAAAATAGGCTTTTACCTCCGACAGTACTAATCTGTTTCGTATAAAAGAAGAAGCCGACGTCCTCGCAGCTACAAGTCCTGGCTTGAGCCAGAAAGTGTACGTTTCGAGCTCCTGAAAGACGTTTCCAGTTCCACTACGAGCGATCCTCAACGGTGAAAGGTAGGCCTATATTACTTTACGTTATTTTTCATTATTGTTGAGTTCAAACAATGTAACTCTTAAAATTATCGTTTTAGAATTACCGAGGTATACTCGTTGTCTGTGCGCGCAACTATTTAACAGACAAGGTGTAGACCGTGGTAACGCTAAAAGCGAATAAATAATGTAATTACAAGGTTCGTCTCGACAAAGTGTCGTTATTGTTTCGTAAGGTTAGGAAAAAATCTAAAGGAGGGTTCCCTTTTTGTTTCTTTCTTACATCTGTAGGCTTAAACCATGGCTGACAGTATAAGTAACAGCACGGCGAACACTAACATTACGTATTTTCTTGGCCAAGAACTATACGCTCAAGTTCAACCGTTTATGGGGAAACTGTACGTTCAGCTTAGAGAATTTATCGTACCATCGGCTGGGTTGACGGCTGGTCGTAAAGGGGTGGCTCTCAGTCCTACGGAATGGTTGCAATTTGCTAAAGATTTTGACGAATTCAACGGAATTGCGTCTAATACGAACATCGTGCAAGAAATGACCAGAGCCTGGTCGTACGGGGGACGATTGAAAGTAATAATCAGCCAGTCGGGGTCGACCTACAATGCGAAGTACATTTTCGAAAAACAAGGGGGAAAGTATATCGTCCTTAGCAACCGTCAAATGCGGGGATTGCTCAGTTATGTTCACGTAATAACTAGTACTCTGAAGGAAAAAATGAAAGATTTCGAGCAGGTCGAAGAAGTATGGATGTAAAAAAAAATGCCCCACAAAAAAAAAACCGTAAAATGTGACACGTGGTTTTTATTTCTCTTTTTCCCATAGATATGACCAACATGTACTGCGATTCATTTCCGTTGAGTGGTTGGAACTATTTAAGAATCCAACCGGAAAATCACTCAGTCACGATCACGATCGGTAAAATAGACGATCATTGTATTCAACTACAACCTTCAGAATTCCAAAATCTCATGGCCAAAATATACTGGAGGGACCCTGGCTCAGCATTGGACTATAAAAACGGTCGCGTTTCGATGCAGTTAGCGGCTGATAACGTCATTATTTTGAAAGTGCATAGCAGCTCGGTTGCTCTTACGGAATTTGACATTCTACACATTCGTTATTTGTACGGATATATCTGCCAAGCAATTGCGTGTTGGGGCCAGAGAATAAGCGACGTTTTAACACCGGCAATCCAAACAATTACGCGGGGCACTATGACCGAAAACGATCCTCCCAAACCAGCGCCCAAACCTATAGGAAACGTGCTATCAAGGAAACCACGCCCACTAAAGAGCGGCTCTCTAAACCCACCCAAAAAAAACTCAAGTTTGCCCAGCCGGGTCCAAGCACCAGTAACGTAATCAACTTAGATGAAGAAGAAGAAGAAGAAGAAGAAAAGTGTTCAAAATGTGTCCAAGAAGTCACGCACGAATCTTGCGACGGACCGGTTGACAAACGCCTCGAATGCCCAGGTTGAGTAATCAATGCTCCCAGCCAGCGTTCGCATTTATGCGTATTAGAGCCATCGTTCTACAAATGTAAAAATAATACGATTTAATTTTATTTTTCCCAATAGTGGCACCACCATCCTCTCAGCAAACGACGAACCAGTGGGAAGGGGGGAGCGACGTTTCAGCCTTTAAACCATCATTTTCAAAGCAACCTCCTCGCGATTGCGTTAGTCCTGGCAAGGAAATCTTTAAAAACGATAGGTTTAGCATTAGGAAGTGTAGAGGGCGCTACAACAAAAAATTCGCAACGTATACGAACGTGTTCGACGTTAGTATTAATGCGGTAGACCAGGATTATTTAACCGAAAATGGACTCGATCCTGTTACTTACATGGACGAACTCCTAGCCAACGTTTTTGAGCAGTTATTGGATGGGATACAACCACGGGATTATATTGGCATTTCGATATCGGGGGCAGGCTTAGATAATAACTTGTTTCTTCCATTTCATCCCAGGGAATCGTTCGCGATTGAGAGTATTTTTGCACTTTTGATGAAACTTAGTCAGTCGGGTAAGCAATTGGATGTCTACAACAAACTGGAAATTAAACTGACTCAAATCAAAGTTTCCGGAGGGGGGACCTTTCCTAAAAAGAAAGCGTCTAAATCTAATACAGCATTGTGACTAGAAAGTGGTGGACGCAAGTCGGTGGTTCCAGTAAAAAATAAGAAGGACGGTCTATGCCTCGCTAGGGCTTTAGTGACTTGCAAAGCGTACGCGGAAAATGATAAAACTCTGTACTACAAGCTATGCAGATCAACGACGCTGCAGAAAGACTTGGCTTTATTGCTTCACGGCAATGCTGCAGTGACGGTTAAACGGGAAGGTTGCACCTTGACGGATTTAAGACGTTTCCAGGATTACTTAAACGATTTTCAAATTGTTGTGTTCGAGAAAATCGGTACCAAATGTCAAACAGTGTTCGAAGGGCCAGCTAACCAAAAACGAATATACCTGTTTTGTTACGAAAATCATTTTGTAGGTATTTTGAAACCCCGTTTTTTGTACGGTAGCAAATTTTTCTGTAATACGTGTTTTAAACCGTACGCCAACAAACAAACACATTCGTGCGAAAAGTACAAATGTGTCGCGTGCCACAGCCCTCGTTTCCGTTGTTATTTGAAAAAGTGGCTTTCCTGCGGGGTTTGCAATCGTTTATTCAGAAACCCAGATTGTCTCGCTCGTCATTACACGAAACAACCGCCATTTAGAAATGCTACTGTGTGTAAGTCGCTCTACAAATGTAAGGTATGCTTTCTAACCTACGTAGGAAACAGTAAAACGGCTCATCATTGTGGGCAGCGGTTCTGTAAAGTGTGTAAAAAATGGTCGCATCCTGGTCACAGATGCCACGTCCAACCCCTACCCCAACCTCAGAAGAGAGAATGCGTACGGATCGCCGCTTACGATTTTGAAACGACTCAGATAGACAAAGTAACGAACTCTTCGAGTAAAGAATACTATATGCATAAAGTAAATCTTGCAGTTATTGACGTAGCGTGTACGTATTGTTTCGATAAAACAGATTGTTTAAAATGCGGAGTCAAACGTAAGATATTTATGCACGGAGAGGAAACCCTGAACAAGTTTTGCGAGTGGCTATTCGAAACTCACGCCTACGACACCAACATGATATTGATAGCGCATAACCAAAGTTCTTTCGATGGATTATTTTTAATTAAATGGGCTATCGAACGTGGAATTAGACCTACTGACGTTATTTATTCCGGGGGCAAAATCGTGACCGCAAAAATTGAAGGAATTAAGTTAGTGGATTCCCTCAAATTCCTACCGCTTTCTTTAGCGAAACTTCCAGGCAGCCTAGGCCTAAATGAGTCATTAATTCGTAAAGGTAGTTTTCCCCATCTATATAACCATCCTGAAAACATGGAATACGAAGGCCCAATCCCTCCATTGAGCGCTTATGATCCAGATAGCCTAGCGAGCGGAGCTAGGGAGAAACTAGTGGAATGGCACGAGCAACAAAGAGCCCAGAATGTAGTATTTAACTTTAAGAAAGAATTTATTAAATATTGCTGCAACGATGTCACGGTTCTAATGGCTTGCGTTCTGAAATTCAGGCAACTTATCCAAGAAATTTGTCCTTTTCTTGAACCGTTTCACGATTGCATAAGCCTAAGTCATCTCGCAATGACGATATTCCGGACTATGTTTCTGAAAAGAAACAGTATACCTTGCATACCTTCGGAAGGTTACCATCCAGAACGCCAGTATTCGAGGGAGTCTTTAATTTGGTTAGATTTCGAGGCTAAAAAACGTGGAATATTTATTCAACACGCCAACAATGTAGGAGAAAAAAAATTGGTATGTGGCAAATACTCGGTTGACGGCTACTGCGAAACCAATCGTACAGTTTTTTCGTATTTGGGGTGTGAAATACACGGGTGTCCTCATATAACCAATAGACAACAACAATTGCCTTTCAGTCAGTTAACCGCTCAAGATGCGTATGACAAAAATACGATCAGACGACAGGCTTTGGAACAGATTGCGGGCGTTACTGTCCTCGAAATGTGGGCTTGTAAATTTAAAGAAGAAATGAAAACTGACTTAAAATTGCAAGCTTTCGTAAATGCTTATCCTAGAAACCCTTCTATTCTTCGTCCAAGAAATGCGTATGTAGGAGGCCGTGTAAGCACGTTTCGTCATTTGTACGTCGCCAAGCCAGGGGAAAAAATTCTTATTGGCGATGTTACTTCTTTGTATCCATCCATTATGTTACAGGAACGTTTCCCGGTCGGGCATCCTGAAATAATAACGGAATTCAACGGTAGTACAGATATCAGTAAATATTTCGGACTCGTCGAAGCTATAGTAAACCCTCCCCGCGGCTTGTTTATCCCATCACTACCTCTGAAACACGAAAATAAGCTTTATTTCACTCTGTGTCGAACGTGCGTTGACAGCCCGCCATCTCAGGGCCAGAAATGCGAGCACAGTGTAGTGCAGAGAAGCTTCAGGGGTGTTTTCGTTTCGGTCGAATTGCAGCAAGCTTTAGCTGACGGCTACTCAATAATTCAACTGTTGTCCGTATACCATTTCCCTCAGTCCACGATTTACGACCCCAAAACGTGTACGGGTGGCCTTTTTACTGACTATGTGAAAACCTTCTACGCGCAGAAGTTAGAGTGCTCGGGGTACCCCGAAGGGATTGTAACTGTAGAACAGAAAGCTGCTTACGTGAAACTTGTAAAGGACAGTCAGCAAATCGT
>JAHWFP010106179.1:0-14822 GCA_023313725.1 Lithobius niger
GAAGCCTTTTAAAGTGAAATTGAAGGTTTTTGAGCATGATTGAAAGTTATTAATTAAAGGAAGTATTTTAGCATAAGTATAAACTAATTTGATCTTTAAAATTAATGTACTTTCTGATACTATTATTATTTTGATGTACAATAGTTACAATAGAGAATTCTGAAACATTTCTCTTAAATTAATTAGTTGGCACTATGGAAAAATCAACAAATGTTTCCATTTTCAGGATCGAGCACGGCAGGCCTTAGCCACAGAGGAACTGGCTGCTGCCTTAGCCAAATTGTCCGTGCTGTCGCAGCGCATGGTTGAGCAAGCGGCTCGGGAGAAAACTGAGAAAATCATTAATGCCGAGCTTCTTAAAGCAGCCAGCAACCCTGAACTACAGCCCCATCTCCAGAGCATGGCTCAAAGTGCATTTGGAGGACTTCACAGTGAACCAGTGCTTCAAACAGAAGACTCTCTTCTATCAAGTGACGATCATAGTATAGCCGATCCACCGGTAAGCTTTCGTGAATTAGTTTGCTAAATGTCAGTGTACGGTAAATTATTTAAACGGAAAGGCTGAGATCCTTTTCGTAATAACTACCATAATACCACGAATATAACATGACTCAAATGTAAGATGAGTAACATTTTTGGGCTTGCATATTCCAAAGAAATAGATCGCTGCGATTATACGCTGGGTGTCTTTAGCAAGGCTTTCATAAGGCTTGGTATTACGTTTATTAGTTTGTATACGAGTAAATTTGCCTGGTACTGGATTCAAACCCCAAAATAAGGCGAGATGCTGCTCTTCATTTTGTGTTTTTATTGTGAACAAGGCCCGTAAACGAGGACTGAAAATTAAAATTTGCTTGTTTTTATGTCATGTGGGATTCGTGCCAGTCAGTGGGCATCTCTGAACGGATTCTACTCTTCAATCCCATTTAAAACAAGATGCCGATTTGTTATAAAATTGTCATAAAATAAAATAAAAAATTGCGATGTTGACTTGGAGCCCTGAAATTGCTAGCCCAGCTATGCTGACTGTTTCGTAAAAAAAAACTATATAATCTCCGCACATGGATGGTGTTGATGCGCCGTTTGCAACATTGGGATGGTTTGCTGTCTCGTGTGTTTGTCGCCGAAGGCATGTATCCTGTCTTGTGTATTTTTGTGCAATCTGGCTATTGATTTTCGTTTGCTTCGCTCACTCAATTAGCACGCTCATCGTTTAAACAATTATTTTTTACTGGCCATGCCAAAGACGTTTCTCCTGTCTGTGTATTTTTGCACGTTTTGAATATTGAGTTTCCGTAATCCTTTAATTTTAATCTTCTAGCGGTTTATGCATCGTTTCGACAATTATTTTTCGCTGGCTAACAGTATTTTTTCTTCCTATCCAGTCTGTGTACTTTTGCGCGTGTTGAATATTTAGCAGAGTTTCCCTAATCCTTTAACTTTATTCTTCCAGCAGTTTATGCATCATTTCGAGAATTATTTTTCGCTGGCTAAGGTGCAAAGTGATTGTTAAAACTACTATTAAAGCTACTGGATGGTTTTTATTGTTGGATATGTGGGCATTTTTTGGGATCAGGGTTTATAAGGTGTAATTTGCATCCAGCACTAGTTTAGATAATTGGAATAACATAGAAAAGAAAGAAATGTCAATTAACGATAAATCACGAGGCAAAGGGTTGAGGAAGCATCTGGCCTTATCAGAACGCAAGATACACAAATCTGAAGCAAAAGACAGCTGTTCTCGACTAGGACACTAATTGAAGCCTTTACTAGCTGGTTGCTCTACCAAGTATGCTGCTGGCACAGACCCTTGGAATGTAGGTTCAATTCAAGCCAATTTTAGATGCTGTTCAACCATTCATAGGTCTATCTCTAAATACGAAAACACTATCCCTGTTAAAACGACTTTTATTTTTCCTCTGCTACAAAATGCTAGGCCATTCGGTTCCTGTTCTTGCAGACTGTAGTTGGTGGAACAGTCTGTCCACTTGGGATATTTGTTAACAAGTGTTGTTTTCTTGCTGTTTTTAGACTGAACCTGCGATTGTGATGGATGTAGAGACAAGCAGTGAGGTGCAGCCCCTTCATGGTCCCCTATCTCCAGCTGCCAGCCAGTCGTCAGACGCTCTTGCTGAAGGTGACTTGCAACAGAACTACAACAGCTCTGAGCATGCCTATTCATCAGCTTCAAAACCCAATCAAGGTAGAATAGGAATTGACAAAGATAAATTATGTTGTCATCACTTAGTTTGACAATTTTGTGCTCGTTACAGTCTGCAAACCTATTTAGATAGTAGTGCAAATTGCCCAGTATCTAGCAACTAGGGATCGACCGAGTCCGGATATATCCGGATCCGGCACCGGATAATGCGGTATCCGGCAAGATCCGGATCCGGCCATTATATTGAGCCGGATACCGGATGCAACACAACCAAAACATGTCGCCGTAAACATGTTGCATGTCTCGGTAAAATAAATAAGCGATCTACGTGTATAAAAAATTGCAGATGTAATAATTACAGTGTAAATTAGTGCACAAAAATATACTAGGGATAATCTTATTAGGTTTTCATAACTAAAAAAAAAAAGTTGAAGTTCGGCTACATAAATGCGCTTACGAAAATATTCATCGTCCGTTGCAGTACATGAGATACCTTGAAACGATGGTCCTCTGGTTATTCTTCCATTACAGCGTTGTTTACGGATTCCGAAATCCTTTTTTTTTAAGTTTTTACTACCGTAGAAGTAGTTTAAAGTTGTTTTATTCCTAATTTATATTCGCTATCGGTGATAGTTTACGGCCGCCAATCCCCGCCATTGCGCTCCCACTCTCTGCCGGCTGTCCGTAAATAGACGCGGACGTGCTAGCATCAATGGCTGTGACCTTGACTCGCTTCGCGTGACGTCACTTGCGACTGGCCCCCGTCGCGATAGTGATCACGTGCTATACACGTGTCAATCGTGGAATCCCAGCTTTCCAACGCGACCAAGATGGCGGCTGTTTGTTGCGTTACGACAGCTTGAACCAAGGTCTAGTTTTAGCAAACAAAAGCAGTTTCACATCAATTTTGAAGACACAGCCAACAAAAAACGTCAATTAAGGTATTTAAAAGAGGATGTTATATTAAATGAATCCAAAGTAGGCGTGCCAAAGTACCTAATTCAGTCGGAATTACACCTCCGTTGTATGCAATGGCGGTTTTTCTTTGCAAACGGGGCTTTGAATCGAGCGTGCGTCGGGAGTTTTAGAAACGGTTTTGAAGTGACTTCCATGTTGCAAAAGTCGAGACAGTTTTGTTCATAAAATGAAAAAAAAAATAGTTTTTTTTATGTTGGTTTCGTTCCTTTTTTCTTTTGGCTTTCGGTCTTTGTTATACTGTGCGCAATACAAAACGGAACGAAAGCAATTTAAAGCTGTAAATAAAAGACCTGTTGTGATTTTGTTTTAATGCAACCAAAATTCAATAATTTTAAGCTAAATAAATGTGGACTACATACTGGTTTCACAAATATTGCGAAATTTTGCTAATTATTTTCCGAAGTGAAGCAGTAAATGGCTAATCAATGAGAAATCCTTCTACTAGAAAAATGTTTTCTGACTGTTTAACCTAATGAGTGCTTTGTTTGTTTCAAAAAAATTTGCAGAAGTTAGCAACATTGCAAAAACAGTTCTGTAGCCTACATGCAATTATACTATACTGGTACTCATAACAGCGTATGACTTCTACGTGTTTAATGTAAGAAAATAATGTGAAGCAAAGCGAAAATTAACACCATAGCTGCACCTTATAAGGGGGGAAAAAATAAAACGGCTTTATTTCGTTTTTGTGTGTGAATTACCCGGTATCCGGTACCGGTCCGGATCCGGCACCTAGATCCGGAACCGACCCGGCCCTGACGTCAAATTATCCGGAACCGACCCGGATCCGGCAAAGTGGTATCCGGTCGATCCCTACTAGCAACACATAAATAATAGTTATACGGTCTTTGCGTTACATTTTTAAACTTTTTTTTTCTTTCACCGCAACATTGTTTAGGCCAAACTCCACGCAAGCATGCCCGCAAATCTCCTCTTGTGCCTCGTCAGTTAGAGACACCAGTGCTGGAATTGTCAGAGTTGGCCAAAGCACAACTGGAAGAATTAATGATGGAAGGGGATTTGTTGGAAGTATCCCTAGATGAAACGCAGCACATCTGGAGAATATTGCAAGCCACAAAACCAAGGAGGGAGGATAAATTCCCGGATTTTGAGGTAAAAAAAGAAGTTGGCACACAAAGATGCGTGTACTGGTAAAGAAATTTTGTGATTACAACTATCTTTCGATGTTTTTACAGGATTTGGAGAATGACTATCTGACAGAAAAAGACAAGGACAAAAAACGAAAGCTTAAAAAAAGGAAGCTGGATGATATAGAAGGCAACAAAAAATTAAAAGTAAGGCATTCACCGTATTAATAAAGGGCTGACCTAATGGTCTGCCCGCTAAGTTGAATTGTCACACCTAACTCTAAAAAAGTGCTTATTAAATGCAACCCCCTTAAATTGCTGTTGGGCCACAAATATAAAATAATGAAGTTACTGCCTTCATCTTAAGTTGACCTTTTTTTTTTTATTTGTTACAAAATTAATTAATTGCTTCATACATTTTACGTCAACTATGTGCCCTGTCGAGAGATCTGGACTGCTTGAGGTTCACCAGAGGATGAAAGGACGTTATGCTTCTGTATAACCCTCTATTCGGGGCTAAAATTCAAACCTGACAAGTTAACTAAGACTGTTGTTCTGAAAGCACTCTTGTGACATTGTGGGAAGGGATGACCTGGAACACTTGTATTGCCGGCGCTCTGCGTCTACTTAGCGTCCACTAACCATTGACAGATGTCGGCAGCAGTGACTTTGCAACAGGAGGGGGTGGTGGTTCCTCAGTAAACGAGAATGCCAATAGACCTGGGACTAGGGTTGTAAATATGTTTTTCATTTTCGATTAAGAAACTGTTCCGTTTAAACGGTTTTCCGTGTTTTTTTTTTTTTTGGGGGGGGGGGGCATTATTTTTTTAATTAAACGAAAATGAAACGTGGTCGCTTCAAAGCCATGTCTAAAAGTCCTAACGAATGACATATCGTCTCCTCAGTTCACAGCCCCGTTGCAAAAAAAAAAATCAATTGCTTACAACGAGGTGTAATTCCGATCAAATTAGGTATTTTGGAACGTATATCAGATAAAGCCATCTTGGTCTCGTTAGAAGGATGGGAATCCCTGTTTTCCATGCCTACTTTGAATGGCATCATCAACCTTGACGTCACTGCCTTTAATCCACGAATCAACTGCTCAGTTTCAACGACCTTTTTGAAACTCTTCAGTATCGCAAGCTACGATTGGTTTGTTCGTTGCACGTGACCACTGATTGCGATGGGGCCAGTCTCAAGTGACGTCACGCAAAGAGTGTCAAGGTCAAAACCAATGGAGCTAGCACGCGTGCATCACTTGTGGATAGCCGGCTAGGAGCGCGGTGGTTTCAACGATCGTGAATACTGAGGAAATAAAAAAAATATTAAACTACTTGTACAGTATTAAAAACATCCAAAAAAGATTTCGGGAGCAGTAAACGAAGCTGTAATGGAAGAATAACTAGTGGATGTTATCATTTCAAGGTCTCATGGGTACTGCAAGTTGAATATTTTCACAAGCGCATTTACGTAGTCGAACCTTCAATTTTTTTTTTTAATTATGAAAACATATACGATGGTCCCCAGTATATTGTCGTGCAATAATTTACAATATAATTATTACGTTGGCAATTTTTTATGCTCGCAGACCGCAAAGTTATTTTACTACGATTTGCATTGGACCCAAAAGGGTTAAAGTTGTCTAAATTGTGGTTTTTATTAAATGCAAATAACTAAACTTTTAAACGTTTAACATACAGTTAACCGTTTTACCGTTTAAACAGAGCAACCCTACCGGGGACTCTAGCTCTTGCCACCAGCGATAAGATTACTGCGGCGAAGCTGGCCCAGTGAATATGCTTTGTCACGAAACAAGCCTATGCAGTAATTCACTGCATGCCTGCCATCTCAGACAATGTCCATGTGCATGGTCTAGGAGCCCTCTCTGTGTCGTTGGCATTTGCTTCGGGTGTGCTAGTAATCTTGGCGTCCTCCTGGCGACACCAATCCACCTTCGTCGGCCACTACTTTCGGGACACCATTCCTCGAAACAAGCAGAACAAGACAGGCGCCCCACATAACCTTCTCGTCTCATCAAAACTGTTACGCCGATTTATCTCTGACAGTTCAGCCTAATCCAGAACACACCCACATCAAGACAAGAACCTGACAACTTGCCCCGGGCAACTTCTCCCTGCCATGATCCACAAGTCACGCTTCAACCGGAAAATCAAAACGATCGTCGTCTCGTCCCATTCGTGACTTACTCTCACGTTATGAGTGAAGTTTCAAGCAATTGAAGCCAAGAATCTGACAGCTTGTTTCAGACAGCTTGTCTCGACCTTGATCCACGAATCGCACATCAACTTGAAGATCAAGTCGGTCCTCACAATCTTGCCTCATTCGTGACTCAACCTACGTTATGAGGGAAGTTTCAAACAACTGAAGCCAAGAATCAGACAGCTTGTCTCGGACGGCTTGTCTCGACCCAACCTAAGATCACGATAACCATCATTGTTTACACGGTTCGTGACAAACACTCACCCAATGGCGGGAGCCTCAAGCAGTCAAAGCTTAAATCATATAAATCATGACGGCTTGTCTCAATCGGGACCACAAACCACATGTTGTCCTGCAGACCAAGACGATCGTCATTCACGACGAACACTCGCGTCATCATGACCCAACTGAGTCTACTAGCCTCAATCAACCGACCTCAAACATGACCAATCACGCATCAAACACAAGAGCAAGACGAACGTTGTCGTCTAATCTCACCGTGAACTAACAATCGCGTCATACGTGAAGACACGAGCTTCACTTCAAGCCTCTGACAGCTTGTCTGGGACTAGTTGTCCAAAACAAAGGCAGCACCCGCCTTCTCCAATCGCACCATCAACACAGTTCTCCCATGACAAAGGGTTGGCCTAATCTTCCAAGCCTCTTAACAACAGACTTTCCAAAAAAAAACGTGCTCAACGAATTCAGAATTATACAATCTTCCGACTGATCGCTCTGATCGAACCTGACAGGGACCTCATGATCACCCTAGGGTCCCCATCGAAAGCACCGCAAGAATCGCCTCAACATTGGATCCTCCAACATCTTAACTCGGTTAAAGAACCACCTCCGAGTCAAAGCAAATGAGCTGCAGCCTTCACAATCAACTGGCAAGCCCGCACAAAGAGCATCACTGCCGTCGAACCCAAAAGGCTTCTCTAACCAGCACATGCCTTATGGTTTCAAATCAAAACAACAAACATCTTTAATTTCGCAAGGGTCATAAATCGTAAAATCAACTCTTTCTAGCCGCTCAAGTTTTCCCCCGACGTAACATTTACAATGATGTCCGCCTCATTGGATCAAGACTGTCATCGACAACACCAACGATGACATCAACAAACCACCATCAAACATCAACATATGAACTATGTCCGACATCGGCACACGAGACCTCCCACTGCAACATCGCAGTGTCAGACATGGAAACCGAATCTTGAGGAAGTAAATCAATCCCTTACAAGCCATTTCCTCATGAACACGACAAAAACAAGAAATGGATTACACTGTCTGGGATCCACAATCGCTGCAAGATGTGTCATCCAATCCCCCTTAAGCACTGAGAACATTCCGATGTCTTGAAGCAGATGTTTCGAAGTAGTCTTGAAGCAGATGTCCTGAAGCTGAAGAAAGACTCATCATACACTTTCAACCCTCCATCTAATCCTAGATTCCGACAGCCACAACTCTTATGTTTTCAAAAAGTGAAAAAAGCTCTGATTGACGAGGTCAGCTGATTGATGAGGTGCACTACCACGATTGACAAGGTCTACTGTGTATGCAAAAAACACAGGTAATCTACGTTTTCCGAAGGGCAACTAGAAACAGTATTTTGCCGGCCCTCCTGCCTGGCTGACTGAAAATTGTTTCTATTGCCTAGAGGAGAAATACATAATAATAATAATATAAAATACACAGCCAGAAGCAAGCTTAAATGGCTGGGGAGGGGGGAACTACAATCGATCAAAGCGTTCTTTCCAAGAATTACAGCTGGGAGCATCAACAACATGAGACGGGAGGTTGTTCCAGGCGTGTACGGTGCGGTTGGAAAAAAAGTACTTCCGTACGTCAAGTCTCGCGTACTGCTTTTGCAGCTTGTACCTGTGGCCTCTGGTCCCAACAGGTGGGGCAGCACTAAATAAATCACGGAGGTCGGCACCTTCAAAGCCACGCACAATCTTGAAAACCTGCAGTAGATCTCCCCTGTTTCTGCGCTCAACAAGAGTAGTGAGTTTAAGTTTCTTAAGTCTCTCTTCATAGGTAAGGGTACGCAGTGATGGCAAAAGGCGAGTTGCACGTCGTTGAATAGTTTCCAGGATGTGGATGTCCTTCGCCAGGTAAGGATTCCACGCCTGAACAGCAAATTCAAGATGTGGGCGGATATAAACGGTGTAGAGTGTACGCAAGGTTTCAATATCTAGATACGAGAAGTGGCTTCGAATCTGACCAAGAACAGAGTTAGCTTTTCTTGCTGCTGCAAGACACTGAGCACTAGATTTAAGGTTTTCAGTGATAACAACTCCTAGAGTTTTCACTTGCTTCGCCGTAGGTAAAATTTTGTCATTCAGGGAATATTCCTGATGCGCGTTGTTATACCCAATGTGGAGTACCTCACATTTATCCACATTGAAGGTGATCTTATTACGATTAGCCCAAGCTTGCACATTGTTAAGGTCTTCCTGCAATGCCTGAACGTCACTTGGAGACATGAGTTTTCTACAGATTTTAAGGTCATCGGCAAATAAATTACAAAAAGAGTGGATACAATCTGGCATGTCATTAATAAAAATCAGGAAAAGCAGTGGGCCTAACACAGTACCCTGAGGAACACCACTGGTCACTGGGGTCCAGCTTGAGAAAACATTATTAATTACAACGCGCTGACGTCTGTTATGTAGATATTCACGAAACCAGTTGTAAAGCTGTCCACAAATGCCAAAGCTAGCCAGTTTGTTAACAAGTATTTCGTGGTCAACAGAGTCGAAGGCCTTTTGGATGTCCATGAAGACGGCATCACAAGGAGTGTCCTCCTCACAGGCCTCTGTCCAGAAGTCCAGGGACTCGAGCAAGTTGGAGACGCAGGAAAATGCCGTCCGAAATCCATGTTGCTTGCTGCTAAGCTTGTTATTTTGGTCGAGGAAGTCGGTGACAAACCTGTGAATGATTTTTTCAAAAATTTTGATGACTTGAGAGGTCAGACAGATAGGCCTGTAATTTGAAACGGCGCTTCGGCTTCCTTTCTTGTGAATAGGTACCACGATAGCTGTTTTCCAGTCTTCAGGTATGTCTCCACTGCAGATAGATTTATTAAACAAAATTCTTAGTGGTTTAGCAAGGGATTCGGCACAACCATGCAGTAAGGCTGAGTGAATGCCATCCGGTCCAGCGGATTTATTTGGGTTGCATTTTTTCAGCATGTCGAAAACAATTTGCTCGGAAATGTCAACAGTACTCAAAGACGGTATAGAGTTGGGCTGGTTGCTTTGTCCATCAGCTTTGCTTTTTGGAAGAAAAACCGATGAAAAGTAATCATTGAATAAGTTAGCAGTATCACTAGGATCGTCAATTGGGTCATCGTTACCGTCCCTGAGTCTGATAACAGCTTTACCTTTTTGCTTACTACGAAAGTAGTCATACAGTACTTTCTTGTTACTTTTGGATCTAGTAGCAATGTCACACTCCAAGTTTATCTTAGCCGATCGAACTTCAGTAGTCAACGTGTTGCGAGCTTCAGTGTAATTCTGCCAAGCTTCGGCATTCCTTTTGTGCCTGTAGGTCTTCCATTTACGCTGCTTAATGTTCATGAGCCTCTTAAGTGTACTGTTCATCCACATTGGCCCACCGGGTTTAGAGATCCTGCTGATCTCGGGGACGTGATCATGGACCATTTGATTAATAAAATCTTTAAGAATTTTCCAAGCATCGCTACAGTTAGTGTCCAGAAATTCTTTTTCCCAATCAACGCTTGAGATTTTTTTATTAATAATCTCAAAGTCAGCATTTCGATAGGAAAGCTTAGGAAAAGTCACACTTTTTGAGGGATGACAGAGTAAATTCCAGACCAGTATCGCATGGTCCGAACGAAGTGGGTGAGCTGAGCTAAGTTCATCAATTTCCACGTCAGGAGAAGTAAACAGCAAATCAAAGTAGAGGGATTTTGACCGTGGCGAAATCTAGTTGGGAAATCAACATGTTGGAGCAAGAAAGCATCGTCAATAACAGAGAGAAATTTATCTTCCATTGAAGAGCCAAAATAATTGCCAACTGCTCCTGGCCAATTAATGCTTGGATAATTAAAGTCACCGACAATAATGGTTTTTTTCTTTTTTTCTTTGGCAATTTGGCAGCTGAGTGCATCAAGAAAACTCTGATGGGAGGCAGGACCAGTATCCGGACTACGATAGCAACAGCCGATAGAGAATTTATCAGTTCCAACATTAAAGTTACACCAGATAATTTCCCAGTCTTTGCCTGGACTGGTAATAGCAGTTTGATTACAAGGACTCAAGGAATTGCTGATACAAATCAGTACACCGCCTTTAGGTCGATTGATTCTGTACCCGCCCTACCTCCCCTTTTGAGTCATCACCTGACTGATCGAGAGGGTATAAAAAGATGGCAGGCTGGCCTCGCCTGAATGCTTTTGTAAGAGGGGTCGCACATGCGTATGCGCAGACCTGGTTACGCAGCTGCCCATCTAGCGACGACTTTTCTAACCTCCAGAGAAGCATCCCTCAGGAAAGGAATGCAAAAAAAACACAGGTTATATTTCCTCTAGGCAATAGAAACAATTTTCAGCTGGCCAGCCAGGAGGGCCGGCAAAATACTGTTTTTTCTTATCCTAAAGTAAACAAATGATGGAGTTCTTTACGGTGAAAAATTACAATATTTTCCGAGACTTTATGTCCAACTTGATTAACACTCATCTTCACCAAGTTAAGATATTAGATCTTTTAAAACTCGATCTCACAATATCTTGCGAATTTTCGACAGCTTTAGCAAGTTTGGTGGTATAACTGCTTCACATCTGTTTTCTTCGGGCACTAAGTTTCAGTCCGTTCTCCGTCTCCAACTACGTCTTCATTTTGTGTTTTGAAAAACGGCACCTTCCGTAGCCTGTGAGAGTAGAAAAATTTTAATTCGAGCCGAGCCGAGTTTGTAACAGAAGAATCGAGTATCGAGCCGAGTTCGAGTATTTGATGGAAATATTTTGTTTGCAATTTTCCCTTTAATTTGTTAAGATAATAAGAACAAAGATGGTGCTTAGTTGACTGTGTGGGTCATGGTTTTCCAGTTTTAAGGATGTAACTTGAAAATGGTTTGAGCTATTGACTTTTAATCTGCACCACTGGAAAGCTCTCATAGAGACGATCAATTCCGTATATCGGAATGTCAAAATCGGTCAAAAATTGACGAAGTTATCATATTTTCGCCGGATTCGAGTTTTTCGAGTATGGACGCGAGCAGCGAGCCGAGTTCGAGTACAAGTTTCATACTCGGCTCGGCTCGAATTTTTCGAGTATCGCACATTGTTTATCCTTTAACACATCATATTTTAGGTATTGTTGTTGGTTTTCAATTCTTGTAGGCTACTGATAGTGAACCCTATAGGATTAATTATATTTAAATGCCCCTTGTTCTTTAGCTTAAAGAAAAAATGAAGATAAAAAAAGAAGACTCTAAAGATTTAGACGTAAAACCAAAGAAAAAAGCAAAGATAGATCAAGATGGCAAAGTTATCAAAAAAGGTGAGTAACGGTCATTTTGATGGCAATATATTCAGATAATATAATTGATGATGCTACTTAACCCTTTAAGGAATGAGTTAAAAAAAATTGTCGTCGCGCATGGAGTGAGATTTTTTTTTAGTCATCCATGGAGTGAGGCACTAACGAATTATTTCTTCTTGCGAAAAATATTGGACACGACGATCTTAAACTTGCTGCGTGGACGCAACAGATATTCATTAAGGTTCACAGAAAAAATCAGATAAAATTGTTTTAATAGTTTTGGAGAATGTTTTCATAAAATTACGGGCGGTAATGAACTATAATTGAAAATTTCCATGTTGAAAAAATGCATCCGAAAGTCGGCGTTAGTTAGGCTACAAAACGTTGTTCCCACCTGATAAGCGACCGTGTAAAGGTTTATAGGCTCCTTTTCCATTCTAGTTTTGCATCTCAGCTGCTGTTTTAATTTTTTAATGCAGTCATCTTTCTCGTAATTTTCAACGACGAACTGAACACTAGCGCTTGCATGAAATCCGAAGCGCGCCATGGTGACCATTGTGAAATCGCTCGTCAGCCAATGTGAACCCACCAAATCTGTCGCGTGGTACGAACTGGCCAATGAGGGAACGCAATCTTCAACTGCTTTGGAAAAGTTGCTTGAGCCAGCCAAAAACATCCTCTAACATTCCATCTGATTGGCCAATGCCAAATGGCTGTCAGATATGTTGAGAGGCCTGGATAGAGAGGAATTCCAACTTTTGAACGAATCTAAGATGGCGGCGCCCGGTGAAATGGTTCGATCGCTACCGCTGATCGAAAATGACCAATTTTTTTGTTTCTAATTTTGGTAAACTAAAAACTAATGAACACGACATTTTTGCAGTTTTTAGTGAGACGACACTCAAGTAAAGTGCTTTTTATGAAATTATAGACATCGGTAACAACATTTTATTTACAGAAATCGATGCACGACATATCAGGTGGCGAATTTCAGCATGTCTCATGTCGATATTTTGGCCGAAAATTTCCTAACTTAACGGCCTAACAGCGGTCATGGGCCCCAGTGGAGCGCCATTGCAAGGACCGTGAGAGTAGAATTTCATGTTTGGGACGGGTAGCACTTCCAAATAATTGTAAAGCGTATAAAATACAGTTAAGTATTTTAGGCTAAGTAAAAACTATTTTTAGGGGAACACCCCAGTTTTTCGACCCGCACTTCCCCACACGTATATATGCGTTGTTACTCCATTGGGCCACATCGTTGTCAACGTATATATACGTTCATACTGCGTAAAGGGTTAAATAAAAAGTACAGTAATTGAAAAGTAGTAAGACAGAGCTGTTCTACCAGATTTTTTTTTTTAATTGTGACTCGTATTGTTACAAGAAACTGGCCAATCCCAATTACTGATCCCAAATCACGATTATTAAAAAAAATTAGGCGTACAGTATCGTGTACATAAGCTACATCATTTTTATGATGAAAAGGCTTAAGATATTGTGCATATGCAACAGTTTCCCATGAGAATGCACCGGAATATTTATTGCAAATTTCTTTTTGCTAGGGATTGACTGAATCTACTTCTATCAAACCCGGATTGGATTCGGATCTTAACTAAATCCAAAATAAAACTTTAGTTTCATCTCTTTGTATTTTATGTAGATTAAATTTTTACTTAGAAAGTTCAACATTCTCAGAAACTTAAAAAACACGCACAAATTTCAAAGTTCAAGGAAGAAACTCTGTCTTCTCAGAAAAGCTGAAGAATTCTAGGGATGTTTATTGTAAAGACAAAGCTATTTGAAGTGCACTGCTAGCCAATGGGGTACTCCAGTTCACCGATAATTTCTGAAATGGTCATGCACCACCTTGACCAATTCGTTTTGCAATCATTCCCTTCCATTAAAATTTGGAAAAGGTTCGTAGACGACGCTATGACCATCTTGAAAGTGAATGAAGCGACCAACGTGCAGAGAGTGTTGAATAGCTGGATGAAAGAGTTGAACTTCATGTTTGAAGAGGAGGTGAACGGAGAACTCCCATTTCTGGACATAGTGTTGTCTCGTAGTGAAACAGGAGTCATCAAGTATCAACCCTACAACAAACCAACAACCACTGGGAGTGGTATCCCCTCACTTCGGGACACGCAGTGTCGCAGTTGAAGGCGATTGCTCAGAATGAGTTTAAAAGAATGGTCCACAACTCTAGCGATTTAGATGTGACCCGCAAGTACTTGTATGAGACGAAAGGGAGGTTTATATGTCTCGGGTACCCTGCTGGTTGCCTCAATGAGATGAGGCTGTGTGCATGCGTAGGGATAAAGAAAAAAGGATTGAGAGCCACAACGAGAAGAAGAACAGCAATAATTACAGTGTTGTGCAAAAACCCCGAATTGGTGTAACCTACCTTAACCCTTTCCTTCACATATACGCTTTTCTACGCTTCTCCACGATTCTTAAACATACGCATTTTTACGCATCTCGTGTATCTTGCACTTCAAATTACTGAAACATAATTATTAAGCTCTTTAGTTATATTTTTTAAGTAATGGTACTGAAGCCGCCTGGATATTTTGGAATTAAAAATTAAAACTTGTGAACAGTTGAAAAGGTACAGCATAATTTACTACTGTGATACGCAATTGTGGAAAAACTGGCAATTTTCACGAGGTAATGGGGATAAATGTTCTCGCAAATGTATGCAAAGTAAAGGGTTAAGGGAGTAAGCGATGGAATCCAACAGGTTCTGATGACTAACGGCTTTGAGAGTTAAGTTTAGAATTCCAAAGGGCTAAGACAGCAATTTTTGAAGAGACGAAGATGGCACGACACAGCCATAGACAGTTTGAGCAGAGAGAACGTGGA
>JAHWFP010106182.1:0-18571 GCA_023313725.1 Lithobius niger
GATTTCGGTTGGGTAAAATGTCCTCTAGAAAGTATTTTGTAGACCAGAACCTTGTTTGGAATATTGCCACTAGCGTTAATCTTGTGCAACTAACCCCAATCCAGTCTTCTTTAGGCATTATGGCTTATAGTCAACATGCAGATGCTAAATGAAAGCTTGCCAGCACTGACTTTTTTGGGGGAAGGGGAGGGTAGAAAGACGAGACAGAATTTCATTAAAAAAGTATTTTGCAGAGCCCAAACTTTGCTTGGAATATTGCCACTAGTTAATCTTGTGCAACTAACATTAAAACTAGAGCCTAACCTTATACAGGCCAATGTGCTACGCATGAAAATAATATTAGTAGGAAATCATGGGAAAATGTAACATTGAAAAAAAAAAAATTCGGCGGAAAATAAATGGCCTAGGTGAGAAGGGAAGGAGAGGAAACTACAGAAAAAAGGCCATTTTCTGGGGAAACTCTTATCCTGCCTGGGGAAATTCTAACCAAGTCAACTGACCTAACATACCTATGATACCCTAATAATAAGACCATGGTAAAACAGTATAACTGGTTTTTATTTTTACTTTTTTTCCCCATTGGCAATTTTGAGTGACTTTTCCGCATTTTTTCCCCTTAATTTTTATTAAAAAATTGTCTTACGCTCATTTCAAGCCTATCCCCATGTCCGTGAGACCTCTGTGAGCGGTGCTATGGGATATTTTTCCTGTAGTTTTTTTTTTATCCTTCAGCTTATTTACTAAATAAAATGTTAAACAGCAGCATCCAGCTTTCGTGTAATGCTAGAACGCATCAAATTTAAAGTTATTACAAACAAAAACGTCAAGTGTGCCGTAAAAAAAGGGGTTATATGATTGAAGTTTAATTTTATTTGTTAAAATGTACACAGATAAAAATTGGTGATTTTTAATTGAAATAATCAAATGTACAATTAAGAAAATTGCATCTGTTTAAGTGCTGTTGTGCTTTACGTAACATATGATTGGTAAAGCACAACAGCACTTAAACAGATGCAATTTTCCGAATTGTACATTTGATTATTTCAATTAAATATCACCAATTTTTATCCATGTACATTTTAACGAGTAAAATGAAACTTCAATCATATAACCCCTTTTTTTACGGCTATGGTGTCGCGCTATAAAGGTTTATGCATGCAGTCGATTGTTGCATGCACGAAGAATGGATCTGGAGTTTGTTTGAGTGGCATTGTTCCCTAAATACAATGGTTAAAACAATGTAAAACAATCAAAATGATCGTTTAGGGTCCCGTAACTCCGGAATGGATCGACTAATTGAAAAAGTGGTCCCTGTAAGGTGGCAGCCCGGAGAAATTTCTGGCTCTGATCTTGTTTCAGATTTTAGGTAGGTGCAGTAGTTTTTTCTGAAATCATGTCAGCAAGAAGAACAAGAACCAGAACAAGAAAAAGAAGTGAACAGTTTTCAAATTTACGTGTGGCTTCCTACGTTTACTCTTGCACGGAATTGCATAAAAGTTGGTGTAAAGTTTGGAAAAGTTGCTATCTATTATCTGGCCAAGTTTGGTCGAAATATATTGAATAGAAACGGAGAAATTAATAGTTTTAGTTTTGCTGAAGAGAGGACTTCAATCATACAGCCGCAAATACATTCGGTAGTCAAGAGATCGTCACCGCAGTTTAAAACCACGGATATTTTGGTGTTGCTCGCTCCGGAAAAGTGACAACGAAGTTTGATTGAAGTCTCAAAAAAACCCAAAAACCCAATCACTGAGAAAGCCAGCATTCAGTAAGCAAGTCAGTCCGCTCGTCAACGAAAGTCAGAACGTCAACAATGCCACATTCCACAACCAAATGAGGCAGACTGTCGTTATAATTGTTGCAATTGTTGTTCATATACCGAGTGTCCACGGTCGCGCACGCCATGATTGTTGCTGCTTACTTTGAAACAGTTCAGCTCTGAAAGCCTGCTTCTTCGAAACAAATAAACTATTGTATTGTTAATTACTGCCAATAAAAAACTTAGCTTAGTTGGTTTAAAACTATAAAGGTTTAGCTGAAACATGGGAGTCTTTCCTTTTACCCATCCAGTGAACTGTTTTAGACGAAAGTTTGAAATACATAATACGTGCACCAAAAATAGTTATGCACCGTAGCAAAGACACGGTGCTCGGTGCAAAGACACGGTGTTCTTCGTGCTCGAAGAATGAAAAAAAAAACGTTACTTTAAATTGTAACGATAAAATTAAATTGTTGCTGCTTTTGATGCTGATCCTTGAGCGCTTACGGTATTAATATATTAGATGTTGGAAAAACTCCACCGGTGATCAAAAAAGCATTACTCGTTATTAGTGTTAACACGTCATTGTCGATAAAATGGACGCGCTACTTGTTTGTAGTAAGGTGCATGGCTTCGGGCCACTAAGCTTTTAATAAATCCGCAGCCCACGCTACTTATTGTTGATGGTTGAATGCAAATCAGCAAACGCATTAATTTATATGATGATTGAAGTCCTCACTGCAGCAAAACTAAAAAAAAATTAATACCTCCGTTCGTATTCAATATTTTTCGACCAAACTTGGCCAGATAGTAGATAATTGGGCAGTGGCTAAAACAAGATGCCACACGAAACAACTACAAAAGAAGTGATATCTAAAACAAAACCCACAAGGGTGAAAGAACCCACCAAGTTTCAGCCAATCTGAATCAAAGTAGCAATGGTCAGGTTTTTGATTTAACCTTTGATCTAATATTTGGTGGGATTAGCTAGGCAACTAATGTAGCAACTTGGTGGCAGCCATTTTGGCTATGAAATCACTACTTTCATGGGCTGAAAGTTTGTGGGTTCTTTCACCCTTGTGGGTTTTGTTTTACATAAAAGTAAAATCGAAAATGGTGACTTGCGCTGCGTGCGGTTGCGGCGTTTTTGAAAAGTTTTTCAAAATGTGGTAAACATTTTTAATGATCTGCTTGCGCAGGATTGTAAATAGAGTTCGGTTTTATTAAACGGAAGTCATTTCGGTCCATTTTCGGTGGAGATAGAGCTGGTTGACGAGGTACTTTTGGAGGGGCCTAGGTGTTGGCCAGCGCTAAGAAAAAATAGTTCGTTGCGAGTTTTTGGCGGACTGCCTTTACAGTATACTATTTTGACCAGTTAATAACCCCTAGGTTGTAAAATTGTTAGCACATGCTACGCATTACTAGACTTAGCGTGCTTAGCCGTTGGAACTAAAGTACAGCACTCTTGTTAAGGCACTTTTTATTCCATGCATGAGTTGGACCAACAATACCGAATTTCTTTAGTGTGTACATCAATTTTAATATAATAGCATTTAAGCGTTAATGGCGTGGTGGTGGAGGGGGGGGGGGGGGAGATTGGGGAAACCGCCCGTTTGACTGGTTAGGAAAGGAACAGCTTAGTGAGAAGCGTGTTTCGTGGCTGCATGGCAGCACGCTGGCTATATGGGAAAATACTTCGTGAGCGCTCCATTTCTCCCTACTGTTGTTACCTCGGTTGTTGCTACTGTATAGACTTGTTCGCTCTTGTTGTCCCGCCAGCTGGTTTGCTGAGTTGCTCTTCCTGCAACGTCAGGCATCATGTTATCGTGCGTGCCATCCACCCGCCTTGATTGGCACTGGAGCATGCAGTTTTACCCGAGGCCAAATCCCATCGTTCCTCTTCACTCTTAGTTGAGCCCCCAGCAAAACAAGCTGAAAGGTTGGGAAGCTGCTATCTTTTTTTAACCCTCTTACCAGATTTCATTTCCAGGGTGACTAGATGGCGTCGGCAGGTGTGGCTGGCCTGCGATCAAGTTGCGTATGTACATCAGTCTGTGGACGGAGCCGAGCGACTGCTTATTTATAGTGTAACATTACACCAATGTTTTCAGTCATTAGTGTCGAACTTGAGTATCGCGATCGGACCACAAACTTGGTGGCAGCCATTTTGACTGTGGTAACACCACTTTAAATCATATTAAAAAAAAATGTAAAGGCACTATTCAAGCTGCCACCAAGTTTGTGGTCCGAATCGTGATTACTCGAGTTCGATCTAATGAATGAAAGCATTGGTTTAATGTTTAAAAGAATAACACTGCCTTAATAGGTGTGGTAAAAGTGGCCGAGGGCATCGATAAATTAGCAGTTTGAACGGCAGTGGAACTGCAACTGTTGTTGTAGCAGCTATGGAACAAGTCGAAAATTGTTAAATTGAAAAAATTGGAAACTAATTCTGATATTTTAGCATTCTCCTTCTCCCATGCTGTTAGATCTAGAGATTAAAGACTTGGAGCGTTGCCAGCGCCAAAGTTTGACGCTACCTACTGCGCATCTGATCTGCGCAGCCTCCTTGGTATATAAGCCGAGATGGCAGCCGTAACTCCATCTTTTCTTCTCTAGCCTCCAACCACGTCGGATCTGCTGTTCATTCTCCATCTGCGATCGCCATGCCACGAGCCATGGAATCTGGTGGACCGATCTTCCCCTCCGGACTCGGTCCCCAAGAACTCTTTGGTCAACCCACCGCTACCAGTGTTCTCAACTATTTTGGCAGCTTGCCCCCTGTCCCCCGAGCCAGGGACTCTGCAGTCTACAGTCCCCTGCGTGGACCCTTCACCTACGGTCCCCACTACACCGGTCATCACGTCCCCACTTACTTCAATGCAGACAGCCACAACAGTCCATCGATCTCTCCAGTCTCCAACAGGATCTGCTCACCGCTAAGGATATGGCTAATGCGTTGTGCGGGAAATTTTCTATGGACCTACCACCGGACAACCAGCCAGGTCTTCCGCATCAGCCAGGTCTTCCGCAAGGCCTGCTTCGCCACTTATCATTCAATGAACTGGATGACTCAGCACATCCACAAGGCTTGTACTTCGCAACCAGCCCTTGCACGAATCCGATACTCTTTCGCAGTCTCAACCCCAAACTGGTACCACATGGGTCATTCCATGTCAAATCACCCAAAATTGAAAAAAGTTTCCGCCACACCACCTTTGATTTGTTTCATTTTTTTTTGCTGGTAGGTCTGTACGAGAGACGAACTTCTGCAAAATTTTACACTTCTAGGATCAATATTGACCGAGTTACTAATTATTGAAAATATGCAAATTTAGGGCTAGTGCTTTTTTGCACAATTTTGGGTTTAACTCCTTACATTATTGCTTCAAAGGTACGAAATTTGGTTTCTAGAGGTATTTTCTTGTGCAGAATCCAATAGCACAAACGAAATTGGGCTATCTTTTACGGTTTGGGCGGCAGAGCCTTTGTGCAAGCCTTTCTTTGAAAATTAAAATTGGCATGTGGGACTATTCCTAAACTGTCCATTTTTTTTCCCAGTTTTTAGGGAATGTTTGAAGTTTATGACAAAAAAAAAATTAAAATTGTTGGCATTCCGCAACATTGTTGAGAAAAAAATTGTTAAAGTACGATGTGTTTATTAAAACCGCGCAATAAATTAACTGATATAAACATAGCATTTATAGATATAAATTTTAATTTTAAGTTTATAAAGCAGGCTAGTCTGCTATGAACCACAATAGCTCTATTATTTAAAATTTTTTAAATTAAATTTTACACTGCAATTCATGAATGTGACGCAAGATTTCTAAAGTAAAATTGAAACTAATTTGAAAAGTAAAACTCATTTGTGAAAATGAAACTAAAACTAAAACCAAGGGTAATATGGATCCATATTACCATTGCTAAAACTAAAACCTTCCAACCAAAATGTGAAATTAAAATCTTTGGAAGCTGCTAAGGTACAGTGACTGACACCATGGCAGCTACCGTGCATACATTCTTGACTGTGGTGATGAATCGTCTGATGACAGAAATTCTACCCAACTTAAAGAAAGTTCATTACTTCAGTGGCGGACCTAGTGCCCAGTACAAAAACTATAAGAATTTGTTCATTTTTGTTTCCATTCGCAAGATTTTATTGGTGTCCAAGCCGAATGGAATTTCGTTGCAACCTCGTGGCAAAAGCACGTGCTAGTCTCCAGGCCACAAAGAGCACCATATTTTGTCGCCAGAAGATCTCTGCTAATGGGCAAAAGACGAAAGTGAAAGGCATAGATTCGTCTTCATATCCCAAAATGAGGTTATGGCCCATTCATTAGCACTAATAGATAGACTGGAAAAAGGCAAAACAGTTCCAGGTATCAGAAGCCACCACAAGTTTGTGCCTGTGAACAGTACTGAGCTGAAGATATTTCTAGTCTTCTGATAAAATCAAGTTAGTTCGCAAGTCATTGTTGCTGGCTCAAAGCATATATTTAGCATAAATGAAGAAGATTTACGTCCAGGAAAATATGTTGCTGTTGTCTACTACGACGATTGGTACATTGGCTGCCTAAATGGTTGTGATCAAGATGAAGATGATGTGCATGTACATTTTATGCACTGCAACAATCATGTTGGTGTGGCCTGGAAGAAACGACACATGCAACATCCCCTTTGTCCACGTTTTGAGTTTAGTAGGCTACCAGCTCCTACAGTTCATGGTAGCAGTGGACGGCAGTACTGTTTAGAGAAGGAGACAGTCAACAAAGAAAGGCTTTCACAAAGGCTCTGCCACCCAAACCATTAAAGATAGCCCAATTTCGTTTGTGCCATTGGATTCAGCACACAAAAAAATACTTCTAGAAACCTAATTTCGTACCTTTGAAGCAATAATGTAAAGAGTTAAACCCAAAATTGTGCAAAAAAGCACTAGCGCTAGCCCTAAATTTGCATATTTTCAATAATTAATAACTCGGTCAATATTGATCCTAGAAGTGTAAAATTTTTCAGAAGTTCGTCTCACACAAACCTACCAGCAAAAAAAAAAAACGAAAAAAAATTGGTGATGGTGTGGCGGGGGGGGCTCTGATTGATCTGATGTGGAATGACCCACATCTGGATATTACCTGCAAACCGAAGCCGCGACCAAAGTCTGCTCATCGTTCAAAACAGCCCGCTCCCCGCCCGCCTGGTGATAGCGACAGCTGGGCCGCTCAACCTACAGTCTACACTGAGGACCATCGCTATTCCTCCCCTCGACAGGATCGACAGCCCTTTCCTTCCAAGGACGCCGGCGTCCTCTCAGTCGCAGCGCAAATCCAGATATACGCACTTCACACGCCTCCCCCGGTCCCTGACGCCGTTCCAAACTTCAACATTGACATTTTGTCCCTACCCCTTCCCAGTGGGGAGGCGGCTCCAGCACTGCCTGCCCGCTGGGCAAGCGGTCACCCAAGACCCGGTCGTCCTGAAGATAATTTCTTCCGGTTTCCGTCCAACTTTCCTGTCTGTCTCCGCTTCCCTTACGGTCCACCCCTTGGACACTGGCTCCGGCTCGTACTGTGCTGGACACTGGCACCGGCTCCGACTGTGCAGCTCACTGCCGAAATCATGGACCTTCTCGCCAAGCGTGCGATCTGTGTCATTCCCAATCCGTAGTGGCCGGGATTTTACAGCCTAATTTTTCTGTGCTCAAAGAAGACGGGATTTTCGTTTTATTTTCAATCTCCGACCCTTAAATCAATTTATCGACAACCCTCATTTTGAAATAGAAACCTTGGAATCCATTCAAGCTTCACTATTACCAAATGATTGGACAATTTCTATAGATCTTGTGGACGCATATCTTCACGTCCCTACTGTCAGCGTCCGGCACCTATTCCGATTTATTTACGGCGGCACAATTTACGAGTTCCGGTGTCTTCCCTTCGGGCTCAATACAGCTCTACGAGTTTTCACGGCGGTTCTCAAACCAGTCTTCACCTATCTTCATCAACGTCAAATCCGTGCGGATGCCTATCTCGTCAATTGGCTCTTTCCCCCTCAAGACGCTACACCAACAGGGATTTCACGTTGAAGCTTCTTCACAGCTTGGATTTCGGCATCAATCTTCCAAAGTCTCGGTTTGCTCAGTTCCAATCCTTCCAGTTCCTCGGGGCACTCTTTGACTTTCTTAATGCGACCGTCATGCTGTCCCCCGACCGAATTAGTGCCGTACTCGCACAGATTCGCGACTTCCTACACCAACAGAGTTACACTCTTCGTCCTCCTCTCCCTACACATACCGGACAACCGCAATGTTACCACAGACCCTCTCTCCTGCCGGTCTCTGCCGTCCGGAGAATGGACACTCCGGACATCCGTTTGCGAGAACCTCTTTTCCTTATGGGGGCGACCAATGATCGACCTGTTTGCCACGAGATTCAATGCCAGACTTCCCCAGTTCATCAGCCCGGTCCCCGACAGCTAGGCCTGGGCAGTGGATGTATTAACATTCGACGGGCTTCGGTTACGTATTTCCGCCCTCAAAACTTCTATCTCCTGTGCTTTGCAAACTCTCCCAAACCTCCGGTCGTTTCATCGTCGTAGCTCCGAATTGTCTATCGGCCCCATAGTTCCCTCTGCTCCTCTATCTCCTGGTCGACTCGCCGAGAGTTCTCGTGGTCTCCCCCTCTTTCCTCTTGCAGCGACGGGGGACCGTACTTCACCAGCAACCGCAATCTCTCTGATTACACTGTTGGCGTCTATCACCAGATTACTCGAAGCATCAGGAGTTTCTACGGAACAGGCCTCTCGCATCGCTTCCGGAGCAGTTCAGGCCTCAACCAATAAAATCTACGACAGCCACTGATGACAGTGGTTTCATTGGTGTCTCTCACGGCAAATTAATCTAATCAGTCCCACTGTTGCTGAACTCCTGCACTTCTTGGACCACCTTTTTCACACCGGACTTCGTGACTCCACCATCCTTGTTTACCGTTCCGCCCTGAACACCGTTTTCTTGGCCACATAGAGCCTTTCCCTATTCAACAACTTTTGTGTTTCTGCCCTCATCAAGGCTTTCGAATTAGAAAGCATCATAGTACGAAGACTATTTCCGGATTGGGACCTGTCCCTGTTCCTCGCATCTCTCCTCTCTACACCCTACGAACCCCTATCTTCTTGTGCCCTCAGCCATCTTACACGCAAGATCGTGTTCTTGATTGCCCTCGTCTGGTGTCTCCGTTGCAGTGAGGTTTAGGCATCAGCTGGTCGCCACCTGGATAAAAACTGTTATTCTTCAAGCTTACAACCCTGTCGACATCAACTATGCAACGGATGGTATCCGGGTCACTGCTCATGAACTATGCACCATTTTGGCTTCCTGGGCCCACCACAGCAACATCCCTATCACGGACATGGAAGCGGCGTCATGAAGGAATCCATCAGTGTTTACCTTTCACTACCTGCGTGACATGACGGCACATGCTGATGGTTTATACCGTTTGGGCTCCTTCGTCGTTGCCAGGTGAATTTTATAACACTCCCCTTAAGCACACGATTGTCATTCCTCCGGTATCCTGTTTCACTACCGTGGCAAAGTTGTTAAACTTTTGGGGTTCCAGCACGCTACTTAGGGGGCTCCGTCACGTGGCACCCACCGCCGTTGACGAGGTCCGTGGAATGCTAAAATCTCAGGTAATGCATATTTCAAGGTATAGAAACGTCAAAATACCAGGGGCACCTGGTTGATTTTGGTTTCTACTGACTATTGAACAACGTTTCCACCCTCCTCCCTTCGATGTCACCACGATGGAATTACGGCCGCAGTCTCGGTTTATATACCAACGAGGCTGCGCAGATAAGATGCGCAGTAGGTAGCAGCACTGGTAACGCTCCGAAGTATTTAATCTGTAGATCAAACAGTATGGGAGAAGGAGAATGCTAAAATATCAGATAATGTATATTTTCAATAGGCAATAGAAACAAAAATCAACCAGGTACCCCTGGTATTTGAAGTTTTTTTTTTGTTATATGAAGTTTTGTAAGCCGTTTCTTACCAACCAAAATCTGTAAAGTTTGCACTTTTTGTGCTGGTATCGGATCGGCCTCGACTTGGCGTGTGGGCAACGTCGTTTTTCCGGTGTTGTCCTGGTTGATTTTCTGAAATAAAAGGCGTTGAACTCGTTGGCATAATTTCCTAGAACGTGCCAAAAATGCGTTACTTCGATCGCGTACAGTATTAATTATAGAACAGAAAACAACTAACCAAGTTTATTCCCGGAATTTACCATTCTACCAACAGAAACTTGTTCTTTGCGTTATGCGTTTGTTAGTACAAGCAAGCTGGTGAAACAGACATCATCGTATTAAGGTGTTGCACGTCGTATGCACAGGTAATCGGTCACGTTGTTTGTGTCAGTATGCATTACAGGAGTGACTTGAGGAAGTATTGGGGTGGGGGGGGGGGGAGGATCGCCGGGCCATTAATTTTCCACTGGAGGCCCATTTTTACCCCGACAGTCGGAGGACCCCCCCTCTCCCATTTATCAGCTTCTACTTTGTGTTTTCGTCCACCTCTTACTTTTGGCCTTGGTGCAGTAAGTTTCAAAATAGAGGAACTCCTATATAAAACCCCTTTTTAGTTTATTTGTAACTATAAGGGACCATTTTCTAAATACATGACTGATGTTTTTATTTTCCTCCCAGGGTGCTTATAATATTGGCTGTATATAGGCTAGTAAACTAAATCCATGTTGGTGGTTTTTACGTCTTACATCATCTTAAAGTGGCACTTTCACCGATTGAAAAGTGAACGAAAGTACCATGGCGCCATCTACCGGCGGTTAAATTGTTAACCTTTTAACGTGCTTCCAGATGTACGAGGACGGACCACATTTTTAATCAATAATTAAGGAGGTCGTGGCTTGTTTGTTTCGTTAAAAGAAATGCCGATGTGCATTCCTGCTCTTTGTGAAAGCAAGTGCTAGATGGTAGTAGGTGCGCCAGATGTTGCCAGATTCTGCCTATTTTCAATCGATGATAGTGCCACTTTAAATATGAAGCACTAAATTAAATAAGTATTCCTCCCGGTTGGTGTTCCTATATGGCTCAATTTTGCAACATTACTTCACACACGTGTTAATGTTTCAAAGGCATTCGTTTTCCTATTTTTCGGCTCGTGAGAAACGGTTTTGCTACATTCACTGTAACGTATGTAAATGTTGCAAAAGCTATTTCGCTCAGGATGCTCGAATCCAGTGAGACGGTATGTCCTTTTATTGAACTAGTCTACAGTGTTATGCGATAACTTTTTTTGCTGTTTGAATTTTATCGATAAGCTGCATTGAAGAGCCACATGATGCGTGCGAGGAGATACAAGTTGCCAGCTGCTCTTAATAATAGGGTGTAGTTAACTGCAGATGTTGTTGTTGTGTGTTGTTTTCCTTCTGTTCGCTGCCCCCTCCAGTGTACAGCGATCTCTTGTCAAGGCATTGCTTATTTTTGCTGACGGATCAGGAAAGTGGGTACTTGACGGAGACAACCTGCAATTTGGTCTGGCCAGAGAAGACCAGTTCACCTTGAAAGGCCCAGTGAACTCGCGCCATACATTCGACTGGCCATCGTCCCCTCCCTTTACTGGCCTTCCTTTCCGGCAAACTTTGCTGAGGAACAACTACGTCAAGAACTTGGTGCCCCTCTTGGGCTTGAGCCTCTCCGCCTTCTCCCTACACGGTTGCTTATCAGACAGGTTTTGTTATGGCAGGCAGCATTGCATTGCGGTACGATGGTTGGAGTAGGAGCAAAAGCAGGACTGGATGCTGTTGTATTCAACTGGATTCTTTTCTGTTGGCCAATTACGTGTTCACGTAAATTGCCGGCAAAGAGAGTGAGTGAGTGAGTCTCACTGAGTGAGTGAGTGAGTCTCACTGAGTGAGTGAGAGAGTGAGAGAGTGAGAGAGAGAGAGAGTGAGAGAGAGAGAGAGAGAGAGTGAGTGAGTGAGAGAGTGAGTGAGTGAGTGAGAGAGTGAGTGAGAGAGTGAGTGAGAGAGTGAGTGAGTGTACGACGGACGGACGTACGTACGTATGTAGGACGGACGTACGTACGTACGTATGTAGGACGGACGTACGGACGTACGTATGTAGGACGGACGTACGGACGTATGTAGGACGGACGTATGTAGGACGGACGGACGGACGGACGTATGTAGGACGGACGGACGGACGTATGTCGGACGGACGGACAGAGGTTCGCGGGAAATTTCAGAGAACTGTGGAAATTAACTGAAAAATGGCATGCCTATATAGTGAAAGGCTGTGGAAATTTGAAAAATCTGTAGAAAAGTTGTGTGGGAAATTTTGTCCAGTAAGATTTTTCTGCACCCCTGTATATATATATATATATATATATATATATAATGCATACGCGTACACACTCTACCTAGTTTATAACTGTAAAATACAATTTTTATGTTCGTAAGTGTTAATAATTTGATTTAATAGAACTTTGCATTGAAGTTTGTCGCCTTCCCACAAGGGAAACTGACAACGCAATTTTTAATTCGACGTGTCACACGTCGAATTAATGCGGTTGTGGCCAAAAATCGGGGGTGCCCGATTTATGTCAGCGACATCTCCTAAAAAACCAGACACATTTGTTCAATTCTGATCCGACGAAATTCAAGTATGCTGGTGGGTGAGTTGCAGTGCGCCAGTACACAAGGTATTATGCTGTAGTTAATTTAGTTAGGGCGGTTTTAGTTCGCTAACATCTAAAAAGGTCTCTGAGCGAAAAACCGTCCTCAAATGGTACACGATTAATGGCTGACGTCGGCGCTTCCTCAGCGTAAAGGTGTGCGCACAACGCAGATCATACGAAAAATTGCTGCGTGTAACTGCGCATTTCGGCAAGTCAACTCTTTAACATTGCGGTCGGTTAGAGGCTATCGTGTACGTCGCGATGGCTCCACTCTTATGGCGCAGAATAACACAAAGTGAGTCATCACTTACGTTTGCGGTGATCTGGATGGTACACCGAATTTGTATGATTGAATCTGGACGGTACAATGAATGAGATGCTCGTATAAGACTTTTGCTGTTGATTACTGCGCCATCCTCACTGCGTTTCGGATGCGATATATTACAGTATTTTATTACACGTATTTGTGGTGTTGTTTCCTATTGAACGAGTGAGCAAAGCGAATGATGCCCTGTTTTCACAGTGGCGGACTGGCCAGAGGGAGGGAAGGGCGGGGATATTCCTAATGGCGCTCTGACTTTCAGATTTTTTTTTAAATCCGTAACAGGAAGACTCGCGTACGTTTTATTGGTTCAACATTAGTTTTAACCACAGATTTAAAATTACAAATAATAATAATAATAAAGATGATTATAAAACGCTAGTAAAACAAGTACTTTGTATTGAGTAACCTAACAAAAATTGGCCGCATGAAATTGCAGTGTTATATTCAATGTGGACTTCGTCACAATTTCGTGTGAATATTTTAACTTTTGGTAATACACCTAAAAAGTGTAAATAAATTTACAGTCTACCTCACGTACCCTCAGCGCAATATGATTTCTCCTACTCCCCCCCCCCACCAAATTACCTGCTGAATTTATGAAATGTGGTGTTCGGAGATTTTAAAAATGTAAAAGTCGTGAACAAGAACAGCGGGTACGAGAAACTGTAAAACAACAAAGCTTTCAGTTTGTTTTTTGTAAGAAAACCAATATCAGCGTCCAATGAAAACCATTTAGCGACCACTCAGCCTTGTCACAAATACATTCATTAAAGGAGCCGGCAGGCAGGTTAGCACGGTAGATTCTTGAGCTTCAAGGATACGGCTGTGTTATTTTAATACAAGAAAGGCAGCCTGCACGATGCACCAGATGCCCTCTCCAGGATGTTTGAAAAGGATCAAGCAAATGAGGAGGTGGATGAAAACTTCAAGGTGGACATAAATGTGGCAGACCGACCAACGAATTTTCCTTCTAACGAAGAATTTCAAAAGGCCCAAAGCCAGGATCCATATATCCAGCAACAGATTGCTAAGATTAGCAATAAGTCTACCAGTGATCCGTCACTGGAAGAGACAATGAATTTAACTACACCTCACGTAGGCAAGCTTTATTTATTTCGTGGTCTACTGGTCAAGGCATACGCTCCATGTAATGTGAGGGAACGAGCGACTGGGGACAACTTACTAAAAATTGTTGTGCCGAAAAGTTTTCAGACCCGTTGCATAGAAGCGGTTCATGACTCATTGTTGACAGGCACATGGAGTTAAAAAAAACGGTTCTTAGGCTACAAGAAACTGCCACTTGGAGAGGAATTACACGGCATGTGACGGACTACATCAAAACATGCAACAATTGTCAACTCGTCAAGTCATCGAATCAGAAACCAATGGGAATGATCCAAATCATGGAACCACCTAGGTATCCGTGGCAGAAAATTTCCGCCGATTTAGTGGGTCCTCTCCCACGGATGAAGTCTGGCTTTCGCTGGATATATGTAATTATTGACGAATTAACTGGGTATCCAGAATATTTTGCGCTTAGAAATGATAAAGCCAAACAAGTCATCTCAGCACTTTCTTGGACTATCACACACTGGGGTCTGCCTTCCAGGGTGATAACCGACATGGGCGCACAATTCTTCAACAATGTCTGGCAAGCAACGTTGCAGAAGCTTGGCGTCAAGGCAGACTACTGTACACCTTACCATCCAGCCAGTAATCGGACAGAACGCACCAATAAGGAAATCAAACACTTGCTTCGAGCGTTTGCAGGCAACAACACATATTGGTCGGAGAAGTTGGAACGGTTTGCTTATGCGGTTCGAAGCCAAGTCAACTCAGCAACAAGCTTTATCCCAGCAGAAATGGTGACAGGTAGGAACTTGTCTTACCCATGGACGCATCAACAAGATGCTTTGCAAGGAGCAAAACATCCGGAGCAACACGAAGAGAGCGCAAGTACAAGCAGACGTAGTAAAAGGGTTTCAGGACATGTATGCTCATGCGGTGGCTTCAATGAAAAAGTCAAGAGAGCGTCAGAATCCTTATTATAATGCTAAACGTACACCGGGCACTTTTGAAGAAGATCTTGTTGTAAAAACCACTCATCAACTAAGTAATGCGGCAGAGGGCATTGCTAGAGGTTTGATGCCAAGATATAAGGGTCCCTACTTAATTACTAAGAAGAAAAGTGACAGAACCTTCATATTGCAGCATCAAGAGACAGGCGCCACCTATCGGCCTGTAAATATCCAACAGTTAAAAGCTTATCACGAAAGGCGTAACGATGTTGAACAGACAGCTGTAAAAAGGCCGAATGCACAAGCAACGCCACGGCAGCAAACAACGTCACAAGAAAATGGTGCAACGCCAATAGAGCGAGCAGCCGACACCGGGAGTGAGCAATCAGCTGTAAAAGGGCTGACACCAAAAAGGCAAGCTCAACAGAAGGAGAACAGTGTAAATAAACCAGCTGTAGCTGTAAAGAATCATGTGTCAAAAGGACAAAATGTAAAATTGTTACAACCAAAAGACACAAATAGCTCCGGGAACTGTAGAGGCAGCTCATGACGCTTTATCGCCAGTGGAAACAACGTCGGGTGACGAAAATGATGACCACCGGGTTAATGGGCCTACACAACCACGCTATAACTTACGTCCACGCAAACACCGGGATTATCGGTTTTTAAGAAATAATAGGCCTATACAACGTCAGCCGGCACAGTAGTTTAGACCACCACTATTTACAAAACGCTATGAGGAGACTGACTTGGTTAAGTTTGCTAAAATAAAATCGGGTGTTAGAGCTTTTTCTACAATCCGTTATGTGGGGAAAAATCGGCCAATTATGTCAGACGACCCAGCAGACACGGAGCAAGGTTGCCTTAAATATTTAGTCCAAAAGGAATTCGAGGTGGATCACATACCATTTTTCGGGATTGGTGATTTGGTCGACTTAAGTGTCTCCAACCAAAGAAAATGTGAAGGGAATCCTAGAAGGTACTTTTCAGATTATAAATAGGAAAGTCAACTGCTGTATGGCTTACAGAATGTGTTGGATGAGAGGGATAAAAGAAAGCGGCCATGTCTTTTTCTTAAAACCCGCGTCGTTGCAGCGAGGGAGTAAGGGCAATAAAGTAACTAAGGAGAAAACCCCCGTTACAACTGAGGGACTTTCTCAAGCAATGCATTAGGGAAAGAAGGTTGGGTGATAACACTTGGACAGCCCCTAGGCCATGGAGGTGTTGTGTCACGTGGGGGTCAATTAACCAATCGGCTTTGTTTGTTTGTTAGGCAACAGATCAGTATAGGAGAGCGTTAGGTCGGAGTTTTCGTACCCAAAAATCATTAAGGCCCAGACCTTGCTAGCGAAAGGACCTGTGTCGCTATTCCCTGTTTAACTCAAAAATTGTAGCAGCATGGAGAGAGGGCGAGCACGTGAGAGGGTAGGAGAGTGCAGCCGTTAGTGGGTGGACCGATGAGCCCCACACCGATGGCAGCGAGCACGGCAAGAGGGGAAGAGGCCGTCCGTCCAAATACGACAGCGAAGAGACGAGGAGGGCGGCCAAAAATGAGCAACGTCGGTTGCTGTATGCTAAGAAGAAGACAGAAAGAGGGAAAGCAAGGAAGAGGCTGCGCTGCGGAAAAGGTGTGAGGGGAGGCAGAAAGAAGGGAAAGGGAGAGATGGATGGCATCAAAGAGTAGGGAAGGCTATTTAGAGCATGTGAGTAGTAAGGCGGTATGATATCAGGGTGAATTGGTGAAAGTGAAAGACGGGAGAAAAGGAACGGATGGCACGATGATGATGGTGCCACCAAATATAAAGAAGCACCAAAAAGCAAGATGGAATAGGTAGGCCTATGACTTTTCCTGCCTGTATCACTAACAAGCCTTGAATCAAAAACGGACGGCGGACACATCGCCGCAACACGTTCAAAGATGGGTCCCGGGGCCGGAGGCAAGGCCCCGTTTCCTGCCAACAGCTAAAGCAGTGGTAGAAGTAAGGTCGGCTGCAGTGTGGGGTCCAGTTCATTAATAATTGGCCAGAGCACAACATCGAAGACTTTGAAGGCAAGGCGAGACAGGCCGAAACGTGGCCGCAGCCAGAGTGGAAAATAGACGAGGGGCCAAGGGCAGTTCTGTCTGATGAAAGGAAGGAAGCAAGAAGCAAGGCTAGAAATGATAGGCGTCGTTGGATAAAGGGCGTCTGCAAGGTCCTTTTCCACGTGATATTGTCAGCCAAGGAAGGGAGGTCATCACCAGTCTTTCAAGCGACAGCACAGGGTCCAGATGTCGGGCCCACTCGACGACCTTCCTCGCCCTGGTGAATGGCCGGCACCAAGGCCAGAGGGCTTGGTGATAGCATTCGATAGGGAAAAGATGGAAGACGAAGTACCACCAGAGGTCAATCAGGAAATGGATTTGCCAGTCAACGCCCCACCACAAGAGGTACCCGAGGCCGGGGCACCCCCCGTCGTTGTTCAAGCAGACGATGATGCGGAGCTAGGAGAGCTACAAAATTTGTTGACTGAGTGCTCAATCAACGAGGACGGAGCATTCTTCCCTGAGGATGTCATCAGCATCAACACGGATGAAGATGACACACAATGGCTGCATGATGTGCGCGAGAAACATTTTGACTAAAACATAGGATGACCAGTGCTGCGATCCGAACATTTTTACATGAACTGTTTGCCATTAAAATTTGATACAGCGAACAGTGATGGTGCAAATGGAAAGTCTACAGAACTTGATAAGAAGGACTCTGTCAATCGGGTTGCTTGGATTTTTCGACATAAATCATCTTAATACTATGTTGTGTTATTACAGATTAAAAGTCGGAATGATTCATTTATACATGTAATTAAAGTATGGTTTAAACCAAACGAATATTCCGTAGTGTCACCCACAAGTGTGCACGCAGACAACAATATGTTGTGTAGCCCATAGGGCGGCCAAATAAATCAAGTGCCCAGAGAAAACCATAGTAAAAACTTACGTTTCTCTACTCGCAGCCCGTAATAGGTGGATGTACGAGACTTGTATGTTAGGGCAAAATTTTCTCTTGGGTTACTGGTTTGTTTGTAAATAGGCTAACTTCTGGAAACTAAGATTCAAAAATACGTGTGTAAATATGGCGGCAATTTCGAACATAGAGTGGAAACGAAAGGGTGTAAACGTAAATATGTACATTTGGACTACTTTCGGATCTACTTTATGCTAAGGGGGAGGGGGTGGCACCCTGGCCCTACGAGATGATGCTGCGACAGGCCGCCACGTACGAAGCAACCCCATAAGGTGCTTCACTGTAAAGCCCTAACCAGACTGGCTGCACGCCGACGTAGTATGGTGTAAAAAAAGACTTCAATATTCGTCCTTAACGGAACACCAACCACACGATTGCTACAATGTTGACCTTGTAGGCACGTAGTTACGCATAGCTTCGTACGAAATTTTTTTTTGTCTGGAGAGGCCTTAAGGCTAGGAGGAGCGGGCTGGAGGTCTCGCAGACAAGCCCGCACATGCAGCGTGCCGCTGGCACTTTCGTACCTATATTCGCAGCTATATAAAGCGCAAATATCGGGTACGAACAAGATCAGTAGGTCCACACACGGCTTGGTGTTTGGATGGGACCTCTCGCAGCTAGACAAACGGGAAACACAAAACGACGTTAACTCGAGGATTCCAAGTTGCCGTAGACGGGACGTCACAAACGGGAACGAATTTTCGAACAAGTCTGGTACGCCGGAGCCTACTAACTAAAGGCCAGCGAGGAGGGAGTAAACTGGGGCTTAAACTACAAATA
>JAHWFP010106183.1:0-14687 GCA_023313725.1 Lithobius niger
TTTTTTTTTGAAACACCCTGTAGAACGATGTTCATAGCCCACTATCTCGGGGATAGCCAAAATGTGCTCAGCCAAGAGCGGGGCAAGGGACGCGTCGTGGCTGGAACAATTTTTCAGGGCAAACCTGGATCCCACTGACTCCAGATTACCCAGGTAAGGATAAGTAAGGAGGGTGAAATAACACTGAACGGGTGTAACAGGTAGTGAGATCCCCATAAGATGCGCTCGGGTTCGTCTAGTCCACAGTGAAATTTGACAAAGACGGCACATAAAAAGGTAAGTATTTTAGGATTCACGTAAAAATGTAATTTTAAAAATAAAATTAGTTTTTACTTAATCTTGAAATACTTACCTTGAACCCGCCCACCTTCCATTTGACGAACCGAAAGGTAAAATTGGAAGTGAGGAAGTGGTGAGCGCGCCTAGCGGCGACTAGCGCCACCACGAGGGAGGGAGCGCAACTTATGGGAAGCCAGAATTTAAGGTTAAATTTAGGAAATATGGATGCGGACCTATTTTAGGGACAAAATAGCGCATAAAAAGGTAAGTATTTTAGGATTAAGTAAAAACTAATTTTACCTTTAAAATTACGTTTTTTGTTTATAATACAGTATTAACTATTGTTGCAGAGCATGTTGGCCCTCCTCTACCTTGTGCTGCTATCAAGTTAGTAGATGTACCTGAAATGGAGTATTATGCCAAGGATGGAAAAGGCGAGATCTGCGTCAAAGGAACCCATGTCTTTCAAGGTTATTTTAAAGATCCAGAGAAAACCAAAGAAGCGATGGATGTTGATCGCTGGCTACATACGGGCGACATAGGCCAGTGGTTACCAGTAAGTATGATCAGTGCTATAATTGTAGGGTCATTCAATTATTAGTCAAATAATCAGTACCATCTTGCTCCTGCCAGGGGGCCGTGCTTTGCTTTCCTTATTAATGCAAGCAGAGCTGGCGCCTTTTATCACATGAGCACGAACGTGTTCACATTGTGCCAGTTATGCTTGTTACTTTTTAACATTGCCAACACGAATTCAGAATTTTAAGGGACTTAGCTTAGCTTAGGTGACTTTAACTGGATGCATGTAAAAACCTTTTTTTAATGCTACCCTATAATACTTGTACTTAAACGGGATTTGGGAAGTAGTGTAGTGGAAACATATTCCCACTCAAACCCTGGTGATGCAAACCAGGCACAGTATGCATACGCCATCAGCATGACAAACTTCCCTCCAACCCCCACACACACACGTTCCTAATCTTCAGTTGAGTACTAGTTCTGTATCACATATGAACAATAGTGACCCAAATCCGTTTAACAATTCCCATTATTCAATCATCCACGCTAATGCTTACTCGCTGATTAACAAATGGAACGAACTTACGGCCCTTGTTAACAGCCACCAGCCTCAAGCAGTTTTCATCTCTGAAGCCAAATCCAAAGTCTTTAACAATGCTGTTATTGAGGCATTATCCATCCCAAACTACAAGAGTGTGTCACCCTATTGATGCACAAACCAGAGGAATCGTTGCCTTTATTAAAAAGACTGAATGTAAGATTGTCGACACCAGGAGGCTTCATGGACAGCCTTACTCTTAAAATCAAGCCTAGCCCTCACTACACGATTGACGTGGCATCCTTTTACTGCTCTCCCAACAGCAACCATGAAAACTGTCTATCAAAGCACTCGATTCCCACGGAAATGACCTTGTTTTGATTGGGGATTTTAACTTACCCGGCATCACCTGGGGATTAGGTAGTGATCTCTTATCACTCTTCGAACATGATTTCATTGATACCATCACCAGCCGCAATATCACCAACTCGTCAATTTCCCCACTCGCTTTCGTAGCAATCAAACTCTTATTCTCAATATCGTCCTCGCCTCCCATTCTAGTTCTGCTGTCAAGTGTCTCATCCACTCCTCCACTTGGAAACAGCGACCACTCTTGCTTGCATATCTTCATCAGTTGCTCTCTCAATAACAAGGCACACAAACCTGTTCTGAATTTTCATCGTGCGAACCACGAAGGTATCAGTGACGATATCATCAATGCTGACCTTGCCAGCTCAATGGCTTCTCTTGATGTGGACCAAGCGTGGGACCTTTGCCTCCACACTATCAGCCAAGCCATTCTAAATCGCACCCCACACTTCTCAAATCAGATCCTAAACAAGTCTTAAGCTACCCTGGCTTAATCATGATTGCCGCACAGCAATTAGGACAAAAAGAAGGAACTGGGACATCTAGAACCAGTCTTAAAGCCTCCACGACTAAGAGACCTACAAAGCTAGCTGCAACACATGCATCTCCAGCCTGCGTCACTTAAGGCGCAAGTATGAAGAGGAGATTGCCAAGTGTGCTTCTTCCATCCCAAAACGATTTTGGTGATACGTCAATCGTAACAAAAACATTCCCCGATTGTTAGTCTGGAAGATAAGCGTGGAATTCTTGTCACTAAACCAACCTCTAAGCATTTGTCCTAACACTTACTTTGGGTTGGTTTTCAAAACAAATCCACCAATTGAATTACCGGAGATTAGATTGATTATACCCACCTCTGTAATCGACGCTATTGAAGTTGCAGAAGATGAAGTTAAACACATCTAGCTCAATGTCAAGAGATCTGTTCCAGGTCCAGAGGGTATCCACTCAGTTATTCTGAAAGTCGGCCTCAGTACTCTGTTCGCCATTAACAGCACTTTTCCAGAAGTCAATTTGTCTGGGCAAAGTACCTACTCAATGGAAGACTGCTCACTTTACACCTATCCATAAAAAAGGATCCAAGACTAATCCATCCAACTATAGACCAATTAGCCTTACGAGCATACCAGGCAAAATTCTCGAAAAAATCATCCACAAACAAATACTAAATTTCCTCGCTGAAAATGATAAATTTCACCCTAACCATTTCGGGGGAATCCCCAGGAGGTTGACAACCCACAATTTAATACATTACCTGGACAAAGTGACACAGTGGATTGACGAGGGCCTCCAAGTCGACACTATATTTTTCGATCTCGCAAAGGCATACGACATGATTCCTCACAACAAGCTAATCGAATGCCTGGCTGACGAAAGCATACGGGGAACATTTCTTGCCTGGATCGGTGACTTTCAGACACCAGTGATGTTCAGTCGAGGGAGCTCTGTCGGAGCCTTTACCTGTATGTAGCGGAATTCCGCAGGGAAGTGTTAGGTCCACTGTTTGTCATGTTTATCAAATCCCTTGAACATGAACCTTAACGAAAACAAGTGTTGTATCCTTAGGTCTGGCAACCAACGTCTTCACACTATCTACGACCTTGGTTCTCATAAGCTACTACAGGATAAGGCTTCACAGAAAGATCTTGGTGTCATTCTCGATGGCCATCTTTCTTTCTCTACACATGTCCAATCTGTTGTAGCCAAGGCCTATGCTGTGCTAGCAGCAGTCCGAAATACAATTTGACGAGCTTCAACCAAAGATCTTCCTTAAACTGTACTTGTCTTGTTAGAAGCATCATCGAATATGCAAACCAAGCTTGGTGGATCAGACTTGAATGCGACAAAAACAAAGTGGAAAGACTTAACGTGCAACAAAAAGACTCGAGACTCCCCACACTGGCTTATCGATGTTCTTGCGGAGATCTTATCTTTTCATATAAGACTACAGTATTTACTCAAATAACCCACCTGAGAAATTTTGGCTTGTTGTCACCGATCTTAGAACTAGAAACCACGAAGCTAAGGTTGTGAAACAACGCTGCCGGACATCATTACGACGAGTCATTTGCTTGAGAGTGCAACCTATGGAATAAGCTACCGGTAGAAGTTGTGAAAGCCCCTTCCGTGCTCGCCATCAAAAAACTTCTTGATATTGTGTTGCCCTCCTTTAAGCCAGCTGGCTTTGTCGAATTTTCATTCAATTTACCTGTTTTTTTATATGCTTCCGGTTTTGGAAATTCTACTGGTTCCAAACAAGAAATTTATTACTCCAGGCTCTTGCCCTGTCACTCCCAGGTGCGCATAATTGCAGTCTCATCTACCGTCTTGACATGATGGAGAAAATGAAATTAGTGAAGAAAATCGCATCGTACCCTGGTAAACAGGACCTTAAACGCGGTAGAAGACTTAATGGCATCGATCCCATCCTTTGTTGGCGATTTCAACCATTCTGAAGTTATTTCTAAAAATTTTAACTTAAACACATCTAGCTCAATGTCAAGAGATCTGTTCCAGGTCCAGAGGGTATCCACTCAGTTATTCTGAAAGAGTCAGCCTCAGTACTCTGTTCGCCATTAACAGCACTTTTCCAGAAGTCAATTTGTCTGGGCAAAGTACCTACTCAATGGAGGACTGCTCACTTTACACCTATCCATAAAGAAGGATCCAAGACTAATCCATCCAACTATAGACCAATTAGCCTTACGAGCATACCAGGCAAAATTCTCGAAAAAATCATCCACAAACAAATACTAAATTTCCTCGCTGAAAATGATAAATTTCACCCTAACCATTATGTTTATTTAAAAATGTTAAGTTAAATTGATACTACTAATTTAACAGGACTAATGTTGATTAACAGTGCCAACATTTCATATCTTCAATTGTGCAGAAAATATTTTGCTTGTATGCACTTTTTTTGGTAAGGTATTTTTCTGGGTGACTTATACGAGCCAATATGGTAATCTTGGAAATATTTAGATTACTGTCATGGTGTCAGGTTGGCAGTTATTCATTCCCCCCCCCCCCCCCCAACAAAAGTTGGGCATGATCTTCCTTTCCCCTTGGCACTTTCTCCCCAGTCACTTCCCATGTAAGTTGGTTTCACTTTAATAAACTTCGAAATACATCGATGAAGAAAATCTAACATTGAAAAAAGCATTGTAACAATAATAAAAACTAACTTTATAATTCTGTTTTTTCCCTAGAATGGTGCCTTGAAGGTAGTAGATAGAAAAAAGCACATCTTCAAATTGGCGCAGGGAGAATATATTGCTCCAGAGAAGATTGAAAATATCTACATTCGCAGTCCCTTAGTTGGTCAAATCTTCGTACATGGAGAAAGCTTGCAGGTAAAGTTTTCATTAGTTCGTTTCACTTGTTAAAAAAAGTTAGTTTAACTCTTAAACTAAGAACAAAAAAAAAATAATTTGTGCAAGAAATTAGTGCTGCAACATATGTGCCGTATTCCATCAAATTTTTGCATAGTTAGCGTTACATTTTGGGTAACTTTTTATTGTAGGCATGCTTGGTGGCTGTAGTAGTTCCTGATCCGGAACCCCTGAACTCCTGGGCCAGAAGCAAAGGTGTCAAGGGCACGTACGAGGAACTTTGCCAGAATTCGAGTGTCAAAGCGGCAATCCTCGAGGAAATGACCAGCTCTGGGAAAAAGGCTGGTCTAAAGACCTTTGAACAGGTAAATCTTGAGTATTGGTTGACACTTTCAAAGTAAAGTTATACCGAACCGAACAGAGGGTGTTCGGCCTTTCTAACGCAAAATACCAAGCCGAACATAATTTCACTTTTAATCGACGGATTTTGATGTCTGAATACACCATTTTAAAGGTTTTTTCGCTAACGGTTCGGAAGTGATAAGGGGAAATGTAAAAGTAGTGGAGATTTTTTTATGTTTAAACAAGTTTCAACATCTATGGCCTTACAAGTCCATGTGAAAATACTAAAGCTCCGCTGATTGATATTGGCATCAACACCGATATTAGCGGTATCGGTATCGGCTAACGGTTTTGGTCTCAATATTGTTTTTTGCGATATCTTCGCCAACAATTGTCCGTTTTTGATGTTCCAATACACCATTTTAAGTTTTTTTCGAGAGCTTTCCAATGGTGCTATTTTCAGAGTGATAGCTTCAGCCTCTCAAATTTAACCAAAAACAGGTTCCAAAAACGCACTTTACCGCAAGATGCTTGCTCATAGCTTAGAGATTCAGAATTTTTCATCAAATTTTGTTCATGAATATGAAACATTAACTTTACTGGAAGTAATGCATTGAAGTATCGGCATCAGTATCGGTAATGTAGCGTCGGACCGTGGTATCAGCCGAGTTTTAGAAAATACCTACATTTAAGAAACTTGTGCTTTAATGAATCTTTGTGAACTGAGTTCTTTCACATTTTAGTTTAAGGTAGATTGTAAGGATGTACCGAACAGATTTTGGCAGGTTTTGGGCTGATCGGCAAAAATCGGTTCGGCGAACAAAAACCTGCAGATTTTCGATTTTTGCCAGGCCCTTGACAATAAATAAATTCTGTTTCTCCACATGTTTGTTACCTTTTGTTTTAATTTAGGTTAGGCCTACATGTTTTACATTGTGTAGGCTAAGGTTAATAACGGGCAAATTTTTACTTTTATTTGGGTAAAAAAAAATGTATTCCAATATTTTCATTGGCCTACAAATTTGTTAGCCTACAAGTTTGTGTAAGCCAGAAAAAAAATTGTTAAAAATCCGTAGCGATCGGTTCGGTTAAATCGGATCGGTACACCAATCAATTTGAAACTGATCGGATCGGAATCTGTTCGGCAGAAAAAATGCTGATCGGTACAGCCTTAGTAGATTGGTTTGATAAATTTTTGTTCGGTTCGGAAGTGTTCCGTGTTCGGCTTATTTAAGGTTTGTTCGGTTGAAAAATTCTCTTTCGGTACAGCCTTAACTAGAAGTATTGCTAAATCAGTTTCTCGCAACCTTCATCTTTAACGCTGGAAAAATTTATGTGCTTAGATCGGTCTGAAAATTGACATGCAGATGATAAACTGTGCCAGATGTGCGCCAGATGTGCAGCCGGAGCATCCAAGTTTTTTGTGTAGATCGAACAAACTTGCGCTTTCTGGTTACCCCAAATGCTCAAACAAGTGATTTTAATAATTGTAGTAAACATATTTTTTGTGCATATTACCAAATGGTAGTTTTGGCATTAAAAAAAACCTAAATTTATGCACTGTAAATCTCCTATTAAATGCCCATGGGCAGCTAAAATGAATTCGATAAAGTAGGGGAGGGGGAGGTTAAAGCTACAAGATTTCTAGCCTTAACCCTTTTAGGCCTAAGCAATGATATATTGTCTCAAAATCTTTTGAAAAAGCCTGATGAACGATATCGTTCGCTCAGTTCTAGGCCCTGTTAAAAAAGCCCTATTGCGTACATTAGAGGTGTAACTCGGATTGAATTAGGTATTTTGGTACGTATAATTTTGGTTAATTTAATTCGATATCTTAATACCTTAATGTTGTTGGTGTCGTCGCCGAAACTGACGTGAAATTGTTTTGTTTGCTGAAAATAGGCCTTGGTTCAAACTATCATTTCCGGATCAACACAACACACAGCTGCCATCTTGGTTGCGATCGAGAGAGGGGAATCCCAATTTTCTGGTCTGAAAAATGACTTATCAACTCGTGCCACTGCCTGTATTCCTTCAGTGAAATGTGCCGTTTCAACGGCGTTTGTTCCAACTCTTCGGCATCGCGAGCACCGATTGGTTCATTCATGGCGCGTGACCCTTTGGACGTTCTCTAGTGGCGTCACACGCAGCGAGTCAAGGTCGCAGCCTTTGGTATGCAGGAGCATGTTGACTTAAGGCAGCCATCGTCCGAAAAAGTTTTAACGATCGTGAATATTGAGGCAATAATTTACTTTAACTATTTTTACGGTAATAAAACTTAAAATGATTTAGGAAGTAATTAGAACGGTTTCCGGTTAACCGTGGAACCGATCCCAGCCCTATGTTCGGTTACACGGGTTATGAAACCCATATCCGAAAAACGTTTGCTGCGTGCACCATTCAAAACCTGTGGTGAACAAGCCGAAAATAGCCAAGTGTCATCATTTAGGCCTACTAATCCAAACACTCAAATCGGTGAAAGTAGAAAACCGGGGTGGGTAGGGGGCAGCTTATTTACAAATCTGCATGGGCTTGTTGTCCCATCGAAGCTGCTTACTTTCTTCGAAACAAACTGCTGATCACCAGCGCGTACATGAGGCAGTTAAAGACAAGCTGGCCATTATCTGCCCTCCCCGCGTCACGGAGAAGTGGACTCGTCTATACCTATCGAACGGCAGGGAAGCGGCGTCATAACACGTAAACGAAATGCGTTGCTACCCGAAAACGCAAACATGCTAATTTTTCGGGCTCATAATTTGAAATGAATGGAACATTAACGAAAACGTTAAATTTTGTGTTTTGGGCTTAGGTTTTTGTAAATAGGCCTAAGCCATCTTGTAGAAATTTTAAAGTCAAAATTCTTGATAAAGTACTTAAATTTATCAACGTCAACTTTCTTCTAGTTTAAATCTCAAAATACAACATGTAGTCAATAATTGTGCTTGTGTTACCAAGGCCTAAATCTTACTTTTTTCGGCTTTGTTTTTTAATGTATTACACAGGGGTGAAGTTTTTTTGGCTGTATTTTTTGCTGAAAACGGAAAAACTGTTTTCGTGTAACCGACCGGAAAAAAAAATGGTTTAATGGATAACTAAAAAACCGGAAAGTACCAGCCCTAGAAGTAATACAGGCATTGTTACGGAAGAATATCCAGTGGGTGTTATATTTCTGTGTACTGTAAGTTGAAACTTTCGTTAGGACCGTTTACGTAGGCAAAATTCAGGATTTTTTTGGTAATAAAAACATTAAACGGTGGTCCCCATTATGTTTCTGCTCAATTTACAATACAAGTAATTACGTCTGCGAATTTTTATACTTAAACCACATAGTTTTTTAATTTATATTCATGAAGCATGCAACTTGTTCATGGAAGCCATGTTGTGGCCATAGGTTTTCTTGACAGAACTTTAGCAGGATGGCGTAGGCCTAAATGGGTTCAGGTATTTTTTGGGACTGGGTGTTTAGGCCTAAATCCATCGTGTAAAAGTTAATCATTCACGTACTTGATCTGGGTCCAATCTAGCATTAACATAGTGACTATATTCTTATTTATTCACGAATTTAGTTTCAGATCTTCCTCTTTTCAATATCAACCTAATTCAAAGTGAAGATTAATTTCTAACAATCACCAACCTTCAAAACAGACACGATTCACTACTGGAAAGCGCCAAGCAGAATAACGTCACAATGGACGCGATGAACTAGATGTTTCAAGCACTTCCAGATGTCCAGACCTATATGTCCACTTTCAGCTGCAACTTCTGGCGTGGATAACTCCCACCAGAGGAGTAACAAAAAATGATATAAATGCTTCAACACGCGCGTTTCCGGGTGGTGGTTGGATAATCAGTTGTTTTTAACTTTGAATTAGGTTACTATTGTAAGGAGGACGATGTAATAAAAAATTTGAGAACAAATGAGAAAAAAAAATTATGCGTTTTCGCTCGATTGAATCCATATTCGCACATCAATGATCACTACCGGAGAATAGGCCTACTATTGCTTTTCTGTGATTGCAAACACTCCTGTGAATCGTTTTGGATTCAACGTTGATTTTGTTCAATTTATGAAACTTTTTGTTAATTTTGTTGCAGAAAAACTAAGTTTTAACGGGATAAAACGTTAATTTCTTTAAACGTTTGCTTTTAGTCAATTTCACGACTGACTAAAAGAAAAAAAAAATAGGGCTACTACATGATTTGACATAAGAGGTGGGTGTTAGCAAAGCCAGGGCGTTATTAGGCAATTTATGGTATTCCAATTTCAGTTTCTAAACTTGGAGACTGGGAAAGATTATTGTGAAACACTAGTATTACTTTAAATTCGAAAAACAAAAACTTCAGTATTTTAAAAATACAAGTTAAAACTTTAATCTAGATGAAATTCAAGTTAATACTAGCCACCTAAAAAGCTACATTCCAGGGGCTTTAGGCTAGAATACTGGCAAACCGCAACTGCATAATCGACATCACTGAAGATTTTCTTACGAAATAATTAACATCTTCGCCGCGAGAAACTGAAATTGCCCATAATTTCTGTTTCTGGTGTTTTTTTGTAAGAAAATCTCTAATTAGGTTAGTACGTAAACTGATTTTTTTATTAATCCAGTGTTCAGAACAGTTAGGTTTTAAAATTCCACTGCTTGTAGGAGTGAATTTTCGTTTTTATGGCCTTAGAGGGAAGCTAGCTGACCATTAGATAGTCAAGTGTATAATGCTTACCGTTTTTAAAGTTTGCTGCTGGCGAGCCTGGTAAGTGAGGAAGAAGGTTGCACAGTTAGCACTGCTTAGGCTGATTATATAAGGGCGCAATGTGAATAGGGGTGATCAATCTGCGAGGTTAATAACTGCCAGCAGTGCTATTGCTTGTTTTACTCACCATCTGCTAATACAAGATAATGTTTGAGATCTTTAAAAGTATCTGTCATTAAAAAATGTTAGGGCCATATTTGTAGTCAGTTAGGTTTACATGTAGTTTTTAATTGCTTAAAAATGTTTCGGTGAAGGGAAGGAAGCAAACTAGATGCTTAGGTAGCTAGCAACTGCTGGAGGTTAAACCCTAAAGTGGTGTTGGAGAGGGAAACTTTACAAGTTTGATATGGCAGATGTAAAACTGCTGACCCTGGATCTTGTTGATATTTGCAGTGTATGCAACTAGACTTAATCCAGCCTTATTTTTCATCAGAAAATTAATTCTAATTTGGCACTTGTTTTACAGGTAAAAGATGTCTACTTAACTGCTGAGCCCTTCACGGTTGAAAACAATCTTCTCACACCGACACTAAAGACGAAGCGCCCAGAGTGTAAAAAGCACTTCATGCCACAGATTGAGGCCATGTATCGTACTTTGGCATGAGGTTCTTGAAGTGAATAAGCTTTTTATTGCACTGTAAGATTTGCTGTCACCTCCAAAACATCTTAATTGCTCGCGGGTTCTGAGCAAGTAACAAACCAACACTGTTCTAGTCTTTTAGATGGTACGTTTCAGTATCATGGACAAATTGCACATTCAGATCGCCGCTGTAGCATTTAAATTTTGCATTGATACTGTTAGTTCCATTAGACTTCCATCTTAACCAATTAAAACGGCAAAAGATTGCAAATAAAAACCAAAAACACTAGCTTCTACTAGACATTCCGAACCATGTATATAATACGTTGTGAATAATGCAAGGGCACTTCAGTTTGCCCAAAATTGTTTTTAACTTGTGAAAATGTTTAGAATAAATTACGTGGTTTTAATCCTGTAAATAAAAATTCTTAGTATACCACGTGCTAACAGTTGAAAATAATTTTCAGTAGCACGCATTTCATGTGCTGTCTTGTGTTTTAGTTCCATATGCTAATTGCATTAATCATCCTTATTTCATATTACATTTGTCAACCTTTGTGAAGTGTATGTGTTAACTTATTTATGTAGTGGGAGATCTCAACGATGACCACGACAATCTTGAATTTAAATTAAAATGCTTAAAAATATTAGTAACTCGTTTTCTTTGTAGTACATTGCCAGTGCTCAGTGTGATCTTTAAGTGTAAATGGACAAGCAAACCACTTACAATATAGTAGTCGTTCAGACTCCCTTGCTTCTAAAAAGTGACAATGAATTTTTCAGGTTTTCTAGAGTGATGACGGGGTCGTACATTTTTCTTTTGGGCCCCAAAAAGGTAGGGTCACCAAAACTGACCAAACTGGTGAAAAATCATTTCTGAACGTTTTAACGTCTCGGCACAAATTTCTTAAATTGTGGTATTTTCACTGGCCTTGAAAAACACAGGTTTTGAAAACTTGTTCTAACATTTCCCCCCGTAACTTCAGAAACAAAGCTATAGCTTGGAATTAGTCCATTGGAGAGCTGATGAAAACTTTCAAAAATCTGCCAACAAGAAGTGAAAATGCTTCCAGTTCGTTTCTGCCTTATCACCTACAAATCCACCAGCCGAATTGGCTATAGGACAAATATTTTAAATGCCGATTTGCTCAATTTAATCGCCAACTGGCTGATGGATTTCTGCGACCGTACGTCAAGCCACTACAGCAAATCTTCCCCTCCCCCACCCCATGTTTGGTTTGAAACCTCCTTATCCCAATATTGTTGTGCGGTTAAAAAAAATGTCACATTACGCTCACTATTTACTTTTTTTAATGTTTTCACTATTTTAAACTTAATTTTGGGTGAGATTTTGCTGAAAGCCCTGAAATCAACTAGGCTAAATTATCTGAAGCGTGGATTGATGCCAAGAGTGAGTGAAGTGAATTGTTATTGTAATAACTCATCAAAACTATAAAACCTACGTTTTCTATTTTGTAACCTATTTTATTAAAGTGGAGGTCTGTGAGGCTGGCTTTCCTCTTGTCGACCTGATAACTCCTTTCGGCACCGACAAAAGCCACCACAGCTGTATCAACGAAAGTGATTGACATGGAGTCCGCATCTGTTGACGGTGTCCTCCCGACCCAGACCAAACTAACGTAGGCACAACGAAAAAACTAAAGCGGAGCCCCTCCTGATGTTTGGGACTACAAATATGTGACTGTGAATTGGATGACCTTTCGAGGCACGCATACTTCAGCAAAAGCTTCCGTAATGACAGCACCCAATCGGGATCTCCCTTTTGGATCTTCTCAAAGTGGTAGAAGACACCAGATTGTTTCTTGTACGAGCCATCAGTCTGATACAGCACACAAATAGGTTAACTACTGGATTTGGTTTTGGCCTCCACGATCGGAACCCAAAGCAACGAGCTGTTCTCGGCCAATCAACTACCGGTACACTTCTAACAGCTGTGAGAAAAGGTGAACCCCTCGAATTAAGGAACGTTTCACCGCCGAGAAAACTGGGTTTCTTATTGCTGGAGTGAATAATTCCGTAACCTGTTAATTTAGCATTCATTGTCCCAACTGCCTGCTCGATAACCCGCCTGCGCGGCAGTCCTCGAGAGCGTGAAAGCTTTCACCATTCATTTTGCTCCACAGGCCATTTCGATACCACTTTGTTCCCCACTTTCATTTTTGGAATTTGGAGGTCTTCCTTCGAAGACCGTCATCATGCTGAAGACAAGGGCGACCTCTCACGGCTTGCCCGTGCCTTTTAGTCGGTGCCCCCGGTCTCCGCCGCCGCTCACTCTCGTGACGCTTCTGCTTTCGATCCCGACCGTATACTTTCAGCCTGGGATCTTGCTGTACCCGTCAACTCCATGTAACGGCGGATGCCACGACGGCTGAGGTGCTTGTGGCATCGCCGACATCTGGTGTACTTCGGTCTTGCTTAATATCACTTTTGGGTGACTGTACTTTTACGGAAAATAGCACAACAGCTACAGTCCCGGAATGGGAAATGGAGCTTCGATATCCTAATTAATAGACCTAACTAGCAATAAAAAGCGGGTAACGCTGCCACCAAGGTGGGAAAAAAGCCGAGTTAAATGAAGAGAATTGTCTAAATTTAACTCCTAGCAATTATCTGACTAGCAAACAAACCGGCGTTTAAAACTCCTGGTTTTATTTTGGACAGTCAATTTTAAAGATTACACTTAACAATATTTGCGTGCTATTTACGACAGTTAGCTTCAATTTAAAAGCATTTTTATGAATTCAGAATAAATTCGATCGACTGAACTTAATTTAGTTCACATTAGGATTTCGATTAGAAATAGAAATAGTAGTTTGTTGGGGTTTACAAAACAGCCCTCTACATTGTAAGGAGCCTGTGCTTTCTTACAAAATTGACCTTAGTTATTTTTCAAATGGTACTCCCAAAAGATCAAATCGTCCCACCAAGAATCCTCGTTAGAATTAGGTTTTACACACCATGAAGCACTTTGCTTCTGCAAAGTAAGATTCTGTGACCTTTGTTTACATTAAAGCAACATACCGCCTGCCTTATAACAGCTACGTACTGATCGCATCCGCGCATTTACCATAGTCAAGGTCAACTGAGACAGTAGCTTCGCAGCGAAAAACGTAAGCTATCTCAGTTGGCATTATGCCTCATAGACAATCCAGCGTGAACACATTGTCGTCACAAACCGTAATGATTTGTATTTTAAAATCTCAATTTATATAATTTTCTAGGATAGTGTCTTCGGCGATCTGTTGGATTAATTCCGCTTACCGCTTTAGTCGTTTAGATTTTTGATCTCGTAATTATTAGCAAATTAGTACATGCACGCACACATGAAACAGGGTTATTGTAAGCGCGCAATGCATCATTTACGTTCGTATTCCCTATATTCAACAGAAAATCTCATTTTAAAACTTATTTTTAACTAGGGATTGATTAACGGTAAGTAAATGAAACTTGGAAGCCGTACTTGATGTGGAGGATCGGAAAAACTGGCGGTGGGAGGAACATCCCTTTAAGTTAGATTAATGAAAACTGTAAAAATAAACCTGTTTTAGTAACAGATTTTACCTAGAAGTTGTCTTCCCTGCTGGGCTCGTGTTATATTGCGCATGACTGGAAGCGGGCGAGCCTTTTTAAGCTCAGCGGATCTGATGCCATCTTTCTCCTAGGGCGTCTGTTAATATCGTTTAATTTAGCCTAATTACGATACCTCATTAGAATATCGGGACCGGCACACTATCGGAGCGATAGGCCGACCCCCCCCCCCCCCCTTTTATAATAAAGTCAATGAATTGCGTTAATTAATCCTTTAACTATTTTAATTACTAATTAAATCCGTTTTATTATTCATCAAACTCTTTAATTAAAGCTTTGAACTCGTTAACGTAAACGTTAACATCGTCCTTTAGCTTGTCAGGCTCCAAAAATACAACACATCCGGTACTAGCTAGCGCCAGTCTAG
>JAHWFP010106188.1:0-41795 GCA_023313725.1 Lithobius niger
GCTTTCGCCGCTATTCCATCACCTCTTCACCTTTAAATGGGCTTAGGATGGTCTGTATCTAAGTTAAACAAATTCAGTTAGGGTTGATGGAAAGAATCGATCACCACCTTTCAGAAAATCCTAAGCATGTCCATTTTGGACTATTAGAGAGTTCCCAAGAGCACTTTGAATTCGAAAAAGACATTACAATTTTGCCACTATGCCATTTCTTCTTCACCTTTAAACTGAGTTAGGACCGTCCGTATCTCAGTTAAACGATTTCGGTTAGGGTTGATGGAGACAATAGATCACCACCTTTCAGAAATTCTAACCATGTCCATGTCAGGCTATTAGAGGGCACCTGAGACCACTTTGAATTTCGAAAATCACCACACGCTTTCGCCGATATTCCATTACCTCTTCACCTTTAAATGAACATATGACGGTACCTTTTTAATAATTACAGATGCAAACCTATTTACGTTGCCTTTCGGACTTAATGTAACGGCGGATGCTACGACAGAGTAGGTGCTTGTAGCATCGCCGGCGCCTGGTGTAACTGGATCTTGCTTATCACTCTGGGTTGACTTTGAGTACTTTTTAGTTAAAACAGCACAACTGCCACAGTCCCGGCATAGGAAATGGAGCTTCGATGATCTAATAATGTTGGGGGGGGGCCTTGGGAGGAGGAGGGAAACTGACTCAGACGGCCAGGCTGTCATCACCGGAAGTGGGCATGACGGTGCAGACGGGCAGGGTAGCTTAGCGTTCTGAGTGGAGGGGGAATTGAATACTGTAATCTGGTTGTACGGGAATATTGGCAGTAAGGAGAGCAAAAGGAATTGCCGACTTTTGTGAACTGGGAGGCCTTAGGAACTGAGTTTTGAACTCGCAACGTGAATAGGCCTATAAATTAAAACTACGATATTAGGTATCGCAACTATTGAAGGGGGGGGGAACGAATTGTTAGCTCAGAATTCACTTTGGCTTTGGGAAATAAACTGATATTTACAAGACATGAATTTAGTTGAAGGAAAGCTACTTTTGTTTTCTTTTGGCAGGTAGCTACGGTCGGAGTTTGGACGGAGATGCTATTAAAAATAAACATGAAAATAAACACTGGATCCGTTAAAATACACAAACATAAACGAAGAGCTCCGGTAGGGTTCATGGCAAGAATTTAACTTTACTAAAGTGTATTTGAGCAAAAAATAAAAGGTTAAATAGACCAGCTTAGTTTTTAAAGATGCTTTAACGTATTTAAAGTAATTTTAGATGTTTGCAGAAGCAGACAAGTGAAATTATAACAGTCGGACATTTTTCATAAATAACACAAGTCGTCACTCGTTTTACAAATAAAAAATATCGTGTGTATCCTTACATGTATGTGAGGTTAAGCACCATAAATGGAAGCCCCTCCTAAAACACAACTAAGCTAGTGTTTTTGGCTTTATGCCTGAAAGAATAAAATACAAAATAAACAATGTTGGAAAACTGTGACCGGAAATGAAGTTTGCTACGGCACAGTTTCAGCGATTTTTCGTAGTGATGTCAAATTTTACTGAGGATGAAATTTAAGGATTTTTTTCCGTGGAAAGTTAGAGGATGTGTTCTATTAAGGGCTGCAAGAATTGGTCGATTTGATGCGTTTTCCATGGAGATATGCCTGTTTGAGTAGCGAGGTCTTTTGGCGCTGGAGTGCCAAATAAAAAAAAAGTGTTCGTTGTGAAACGAAGATTTCAACCCTCAGGTTTTTGGTCGGTGGTGTCAAGGTGGCCTCACCACGAGTGTCTAATACAAGACCATGTTTACAATATGTCAGACTGACTGAGCGGGGAATCAACCCACGACCTCCGAAACCAAAGGCCGAATTCCCACTGCGTGCCATACTGACACGGCCTTTTTCAAGAGTTAAATAAATACAGATGCAAACTTATTTACGTTGCATTTTGAACTTAAGTGTCAGACTGACTGAGTCGGGAATCGAACCCACGACACGGCCTCTGCTGACACGGCCTCTGCAGTAAGTAGGACTTCGGCCTTTGGTTTCAAAGGTTGTGGGTTCGACACCCCACTCAGCCAGTCTGACATATAAGTCCAAAATGCAACGTAAATAAGTTTGCATCTGTTTTTATTTGACTCTTGAAAAAGGCCGTGTCAGTATGGCACAGTGGTAGGAATTCGGCCTTTAATTTCAAAGGTCGTGGGTTCGATTTCCTGCTCAGTCAGTCTGACATATAAGTTCAAAAGGCAACGTAAATAGGTTTGCATCTGTATTTATTAAAAAGGTACCGTCATACTCTCATTTAAAGGTGAAAAGGTAATGGCATAGCGGCAAAAGCGTGTGGTGATTTTCGAATTCATATTGACCTCGGGAGCCCTCTAATAGCCTGAAATGGACATGCTTTGGATTTTCTGAAAAGTGGTGAGCTATTCTTTCCATCAACCCGAACCGAAATCGTTTAACTTAGATACGGCACGTCTGAAGCCCATTTAAAGGTGAAGAGGTAATGGAATATTGGCTAAAGCGTGTGGTGATATTCGAATTCAAAATGATCACGGGATCCCTTTAATAGCCCAAAATGGACATACTTAGGCTTTTCTTAAAGGTGGGATCTAGTCCTTCCATCAACCCTCACCGAAATCGTTTAACTGAGATACGGACCGCCCTAAGTCCATTTAAAGGTGAAGAGGAAATGGCATAGTGGCAAAATCGTACGGTCATTTTCGAATTAAAAGTGCTCTTGCGACCCCTCTAATAGCCCGAAATGGAAATACTACGGATTTTTGAAAGGTGGGGATCTATTCTTTCCATATCGTTTAATTGTTTCGAAAAGCACTTACTGCTAACCTCTGTAAGTGTTTTATGCAAGTAGTACTGTACGATTTTGTATTGATTTGCATACATCGTATTTTTTAACCACTTTCGGCTGACATATTTACATAAATTTAGTATCATTGTGCAGGTGGCTTGATTACAAACATGTTTTAATCATCCAGAAGCCGATGTAACTCTTTGGAATCCGATAGCACAGGTGAAAGCATAAAGGTATGTTCAATTTCATCGAAAAAACGGCCACATTGGAAAATTCGGATGAAGTTTCTCAGATGTCTACCTCTGTTTTTTAAAATCTACTATAATGTGCCTGACCCCTGTTTCATCTGTCCACTCAAATATTCCTACCGGGGTACATGCCTGGGACAGGGCTATCCAAGACTACCTCCTCACCCATAGCAAGGCAGTCGATCGTCGCCATCGATCCGCCGGTTTTACAAACCCCGTGCCCACTAGAATCTGCATGGACCCGGGCCGACGCCTCCTCCTTCATCCCGTTCTTTAACGAACTTTCCTACCATTCTGACTCTTCCACTCTGGCCCTACCATGGGCTACCCTAGCTGAACCAGCACTTGCTTCTAATTATCACCTCATTCATCTAGATGTCAATAAGCCACTACGGACAGTGAGGAGACCTGCTCCCGTTTCCAGCCTACTGACCGAATCTGGGACCATGTTCCGTCACGGGATTCCCCTTCTTGGTCTCGGACTTGCCTTTTTCTTAAAAAAAAAACAACACAACACACCAACCAACCGTCATCAGACGGGGAACGTCTGCTCTTGTACACCGTTCTGATTCCATCGCCTCCTATCAACGTTATTTACCTTACCGTGTGTCCGATCTCTCCTACTCCAAACCCAGTCATGAACTGGACAAAATGTCTTTCGTCGGATATTTCTGCTACATTCCGCGTCCTTTCCTTATGCGATCCTCGTGCACCGGAGTGGCTTGCTTCCTGGTTCTCCTGGCTTGTGCAACTTTCACTACTCGCTCATTACCTTATGTTCGGCATATGTGTTCTGCCCGGCCACCTTTTCTGACAACAGATCGCTGCTCCGCATTCTTCTAGCTCCAAGCTATGTGACGTCGCTCCAACCTTGTGGCTTTGCTTCTCCGTTCGATTTTTCTGTGCTCTGCCTTCCATGTCATGGCTTCTCATTGGTTCTGGTTGGTCTACAATGCCGCCCAGCATGGATGTTCCCGCAATGCTTCTCAACCAAGGTAGGTTGGCGACTAGTTTTTGCTTGCAATTCTACCTTCCCCCTTAAGGTTTAAGACAGTCTGTTCCTTCTCCTGGCATCTGCTGTTACTGCTGCTCGCCCCTTGGGAATTAGGATCCCTGGGTCCAGGATGGAGGCACGTTCGTTTTCATCTGGACACGTTCTTTGGGGACGCCGGCTCGTTACGCGGGTGCTCCGAACCTAGCCCGCCACCTTATGTGACGAAGTCTGCTATGTTAAAAAAAAAAAGGTAATGATATTTTCATAGCAATAAAAAGACTAAAATATCAGCGCCACCTGGTTAATTTTAGGTTTTGTTTGCCTATACGAAAATATACATTACCTTTATTACTATCTGCAAAATACTGACCTTCAGTATTTCATGCTAAAATCGCTATTTTGGCTTTTCATTGCCCAAAAATAATAATAATAATTTTATTTTGTTGTCTGAGAGTTTTCTCCTCTGCCCTCCAGGCGCACTGCTCTGTCAACAACAGATGCCGCCGCCATATTGGATTGTCCCTCACATTCGCTTGGGCACGTTGAAGCGTCAACGTGTTTAGGTTTTTCGAGTTCAAAAAATGACACACGTGAGTGATTCTGAGAACAAGATTCGCGAAAAGATCAGGACTGGTAGCTACCAAACTTGTACATGCTCAAAACACCACAGGATTTTCATCCGTCATGTCGCAAGTGTAGGGAGTGTGATTTTGTGAAGACATTTTGCGATCTGTGCTCGTTACACGAAGCGGCGGCAATTACGCATGTGCTTCGTGCATGGCACAAGACTGACAACAAATGGGCCAACAAGAAAAAGAAGACAGGTAAGCAGACTATTGATGATCGTTTGAAATTAATGGGTGTTGACCCCAACGCACCTGCAATTTTTCATGAGGTTTCTAGCGATATTTCTTCGCCGGACTTTGATGGTTTTGTTGAGGCAGATAAAACGGTCTATGCCCTAAATTCCTTGGGTGCGGTTGTGTTGGCAGCAAAAAAACATGGCGACGGTCACTTTAATTTAAAGGCAGATGAATTCAGGGCAATTATTACCAAGGACATTAATAAATCGTTGGAGACGAAAATTGACACTTTGAAGTCCGAACTTTTGGCCTCGTTTGCTGATCTATTAAAGGCCCATAAGGCAAACAAGGAGATTGTGCAAACAAATATTGCGAGTGTTTCGGTGCCTCCCATACACGGTTCCGAGTGGGTTTTACCTGGGGAGGAGAAAATGGCGGCGGACGATGAGAAGGTACAGTTAAAATCGAGTGACATGACCGCCCCAAAATCGAGCGCTGCCCATAAGAGCCATACTGTTCCCGCCTCTAAAGAGGGAAAGATAGACAAAACGAGCGGAATCCAAAAGAAGGATGATGGCAAAAGCTCATGGTCGTTTGGTGGGGACCAGAATAGCAGTAAAAAGTGAAGGAAAGAGTGGATGAGAGTGACAGAAAAAGTGGGAAAACATCCTAGCGGTCGTCACACGGACTTAAAGGATTCCGGAGACGACCGCAGGGATAGAGCCGGCACGAATGTAAACGCGTGTAAGAGGGAACGAGTTGTGCCACGATCGCTGACTGTCAAAGCTAAAGCAGGAGGTGTGCGCGGCCACAATACCGCAGCGCACGCGAGCCGCCGATTTCTATCGCTTCGGATTGGCGAATGCCACCAGACTTTAAGACAACTCTATACTAATATCATGATGTTAGAGCAGTCCATAAGTACTGGATTATCGGAAATATTATGGAATGAAGTAAAAACTTTCGTTTTTACACGAACTGGAAATTTATTAAAGGGAGTTAAAGAACGACATGTTAGGAAACTGGAGATTCTTGGGTGCCATAGAAGGACTTATGAGAAGGCACTCGCTGAGAGAGAGGGGAGGAAGGGGAATTTGGATAACTTGAATGCGAAAGAGAGACCATTTGTAAAGAATCTTTCAAGAGTAGAGCTTTCCCAGCACGAAGTTAGTGCTTTGGAGAGAGATTTTAAGTTTGTGCCTATTACGCGGCAAGTAGATGTGGACGCAATGGCGAACCTTGCAACGGAGGTTCAACTGTTGCTAGATGGATACACATTCGGGGCTGTTACGCGCCTCAAACTACAGCAAAGGATACATGAGAAGTCCCCTCGAGTAAAAGTAAATTTTCCCAAGAAGGGGTTGGAGGCATTAAGAAGTCTGAAGAATAACACACAGCTGACTATTTGCAAAGCGGACAAGGCGAACATGACAGTAGTATTGGATTCCAGTGAGCATGACAGGATGGTGCTTGAAGACATTAGAAAGTCAGGATTATATGAGGAAACCGAACCAGAATTGGGGAATAGACCAGTGAGTGATCTCGTCTTTAGTCTTGACAGACTAAGGAGAGAGGGTTTTATTGATAAGAACGAGGAGGAAAAACTTAGGCCAAGTCTACCACAACGTCTTCCTGTGATCTTTGCCGAACATACCGAAGATCTGCTCACCACTCTACGAGATGTGAAGATGGAAAAGGACGAGATTATGATTTCCTTCGATGTGGAAAAATTATTTCCGAGTCTCAGCCACAGACTAATACTCGAGATGCTTGACGATTCGGCAGCTTTACATAAGATACCTGAAGACGAGTATGAAAAAGATCGAGCTCTACTGAGAGTGTTACTCTCCTCGATTTATGTGAGATTTAAGGAGAATACATTCTGGCAATCCAGTGGGGCACCAATGGGATTCTCAAGCTCACCTATCATTGCTGAATTAGTGCTTCAACACCTCGACCTGTTCATCCAAAGAAAAGAACCAAGCATTCGTGTATGGAAGAGATTCGTGGACGATGTGTATGCTATTATGAGAAAGGAGAGAATAGGCAATGTGCTTCAGAGCCTTAATCAATGGAAAAAAGATCTTAAATTCACATCTGAGCAAGAAAAAGACGGCACCATAGCTTTTCTTGATGTTAAGCTAAGCCGTGAAGATGATGGTACCATCTCCTTCGAACCATACGTGAAGCCAACATCAACAGGGAGAGGAATCTCGTATAACTCGGGACATCCGGAGGGTCAGCTGCGTAACATCGCCAAGAACGAGTTTTCCCGGATAGTCAAACACTCGAGCAGTGAAAGAGTAGCAAAATACCATCTAAACGAGGCAAAAGGGGAGTACATAGACAGAGGATTCCCTCCAGGACCCCTGAACCGATTGATTAAAGAGGCTTTGGAGATCGGACGAAATAGAAAAAGAATGACGGAGATCGAAGTACCTAGCAAGGAGACTAAAGAGAGAGTAGGAACACCCAGAATTGGACTTACCTTTGTGCGAGGCGTGAGCGAACAAGTGCAACGTATCCTGAAGAAAGAGGGATTCGAGACTTACATGAAGAAAGGGAAGAACCTGAAAACAATGCTCTTAAGGCAACATCGAGAAGATCCAGGAGTGAAATATGTAAGATCTCAAGAAAAACATGAGATGGAAAAGGAGCTGGAAAAAGTTCACGACACGCCAGTGGGAGTATATTGTGTACCATGCGGTGGGTGCGAAGCAGTTTATGTAGGAGAAACACGAAAAGGAATCTACACGAGTGAAACAACATATGGCTGACGTAAGAAACGAGAATGAAGCAAACAGCATCGCCACCCACCGCATGAGTACAAAGCACAAAATCGATTGGGACCAAACAACTACTCTGCTGGTGTCTAATAGTAAGAGGGATTTACATCTAAGAGGACTTGAATCGCTGGCGATTCAGCACTGTGAGGCGAGTGGACAACCACTCATGAATCTTCTACCTTGTCAAACCCTAACATCAAATTCCTAATCAGTAAAGAGTTGGGGGCACACCTCTCGCTCAAATGGGATCGTGCGAGCGTTAAGCAGACGACACGCGAGAAGTACAGTGGGCAACGGTTTCCACGCATTTTCAAAAACACTGGCACTCATGACAAGGTAAAACAGAAGCAAGCACAAGAAAGGAAGCCTGAAGAAGATAGGAGAGACCGAAATTAACACCACTCGGACTATTAGGCCTATCGAAAATTCGCAAAATACCGTACAATGTGTATTTTTGTTTTTGAATTTGAGCGTTACAATTGTGATCGATTCGCACGAATGTAAAATGTAGTAAAGTGTCAAAATCTCAGTCCGCTCCCGAGAAAAGGGAAAACGGACTGGAGAAGGGCTCAAGATCGCTGGGCGACAAAAGTCTACCCGAGCATGGCAAACAGGGAAGAGCCGCCGGAGGGCGACGGGTTTGCGAGATTTTTAGAAATGGCGAAACAAATGTGGGTCGACGACGGACAGAGATCACTGCCGAGTGAGTCGGAGGGTAGCACGTCGTCCGAGCGCACAGGGTCGCAGGGGCGGGGATTAGGGGTTTTAATAACATCTCTGTAATGTGGTGCAGTGGCAACCCGAACCACTGCACTGTGACTGAGGTTGGCGCTAATGACCAAGCTGTCGACGCGCCATTAAGCCTCAATCCCCCCTCCCCCTCACCGGGCCGCCGAGGATCGCCACGTCGGAGCGACGGTCGGCGCTGTACGTTGGCACGTATATCGCGATCCCCATCGCAAGGCAGAAGCAGGCGTTCGTCACCGAGACACATATCGTTGTGAGGCTGCAATGCTTCTCCGGGGAGAGTGAGGTCGCCAAGGGCGGATGGGTCGCCGCTGAGAGACAAATCGGGGCCGCGCCGACAATCGCCATTAAGGGGAGAATTAGATTACGGACGTGATCAATTGAAAGAACACCTTCAGGGGCTACGGCAGCATTGAAATTTGCACCAAAAGCCTGCACACGCCTGAAGCAACATTAAAGGGACATTCAGGCCATAAACGACAGCATGGAGTGACATCAAGTGAACCATCATTAAAGGGACATTCAGGACATAAACGACAGCATGAAGCAACATCAAATGCACGAAAGTCGTCTTAGCGGGTACATTAACCGGACCCGGGTCCTGCAAAGTGCAAGAAAGTCAAGAAAGGCTTCGAGGCGGACGACATTTTTTCCGAGGAAGAAACTTTTGCATTGAGGAGGACAATTTTGAGGAAAAGGAATAAGGTGAATGGCAAGACAAGGAGGAAGAGTTCGTCCCGGAGTCAACCGATAACGACGATCCCTTTGAAGAAGGGCCAGGTTTTATTCATTGGAAAACATTTGCAGGCTATGTTTTTAACCCTATATACGCTGATTTTTTACCATGTGCTCTACCCTGCTGCGCGCATTTATTTTGTGACAGCAATATCACTGATGTTGGCTTCCCAACAATACTCGTAGGGAAAGATGAACGCTGTACGCTGTTGTAAATAATCCTAACATTTAAACAAAGTGCGACACATCAACGGCCTAAATAATGAATATAAAAGTATTTTCTTTTTACCTTGTCATTGTTGTAGCTTGCAAACAAATCGATCAGTCACTAGTTTAGCGGTAGCCGGCATGAATGTACTTCTACTTCCACGTACGATTGTTGTAAGACGGGAGCGCAAGCACTTCTCCGCCGCTTGCCCGCCGCTGTTTTGGACAGCCTCCTACTGCATGGTCTAACACTACAGTTCCGTATTACAATTCACTTTTGTTACTTTTGCTCAGCCAGTCCAACAATGGTTTTTTGTTACAGCTGTTATCACTTAATCCTTTTTTACTGTTTGAATCGTCAGCCCATACGTAATAATCCACATCGCTTGGGCGCAAATCTCTTAGATGATAACGCCAACAAGGGCGGCCATCTTGAATGGCTCGCAAATTGCTGCCCCTTGAGAATGAGAGTACGGCGCGAAAATTAAAATAATACGACGGGATTGGTTCGTCTTCTTGATGTTATCTACTGCCGATTTGTTAGGTGATAGTCCATTGGCCAATTCCTTTGTTTATTTCACATTAAGAAGCAGTACTAGCGAATCACGAGCTGCCTTGTTCAGACGTCATCAGCAGCCCGATATCGGGCTCAACGCGTGTTCTGCAACAATACTGCTCGCCCGATTTCGGGCGCAACGCGTATATAGGGTTAAGCATCTACGGGAGACTCGGTATTTGAAGGAAGCTGTGCCTGCTGAGGAAGACCCAGACGATCCCCCTATGGACACCTAAGCTAATTCAGGGATGAATTGGAAAGGAGGAGGAAAGCGACTCATTTTCAATTTGAGGATGTTGAACTCTCACATCGTGAAAGAACACTTCAAGATGGAAACCATAAGGTCCATACGAGAGGCGATTAAACGGGAGGAGTTTACAGCATCTAGCTACCTCGAGGATGCGTATCTACACGTTCTGCTACACGCATATGTACAACACCTCTTTCGCCTGGTTGCGGGTGGGGGGGTCTTACCAGTTCAAGACTTTGCCGTTTGGACTTTCAACGCCGCCCTCCCCCCCCCCCCCCCCCAGGTTTTCACCCGGATGATGAAACCCGTGATCGCCAAATCACATCAGTAGCAAATAAGAGCACACACTTATTTGGACGACTGGCTGGTAAGGAACAAGTCAGCGGAGGACCAGCGACGTCAACTACGACAGGGAACTGCACTGTTCAGATGGTTGGGCCTAAGTAACAACATCAGAAAGTCAAGATTCAGCCCCACAACAGGTATTCGTTTGGAGCAGAATTCGACACGAGAGTGGGGCTCGTTCGACAATCGCCGGAAAGGATCAAAGCCACGAGAGCAACGATGAGGATGCTACTCCGAAAACCTCGGATAACTGCAAAGGAATTGGCATCGGCGATAGGGATTGCGGATTCCAACGCAAGATTGGTTCCCCTGGGACAGTGGAAAATGAAGCCCCTCCACTGGTTCAGGAAGGAAGAATGGTATCCGAGACTACAGTTGGAAAGACTGGTTGAGTCTGCAACATTTCCCAAAAGAGTGTGCGGAATGGTGGCTGACACCAGGGACTTCGGAGCAAGGAGTACGGATGAGAGAGCCGACCCCAGAGAAACTTCTGTTTACCGACGCGTCGGCATCGGGATGGGGGCTCACATGGGAGGATTACAAGCGGCGGAAACGTGGTCAGATCAGGAGAAGGACCTACATATCAACGTTAGGGAATTAAGAGCAGTGAGATACGCTTTAGCCCTATGGCAGGGACAGGTGATGGGCCGAGTCATCGGAGTGATGGCAGACAATTCGACTGCGGTTGCCTATGTCCGCAAAGGAGGGGGCACGCACTCGAGAGCGCTAATGAACGAAACTTCCCATCTGTTGATTTTCTGCGAACAGAACGGGACCACTCTGGTACCAAGACATATTGCCGGGAAGTTGAATTTCTGGGCAGACGAGTTGTCAAGAGGAAGCATGATCCCGACCACGGAATGGAAACTGGACAAGAAGATTTGGGAAGCAGTTTTCGAGAAGTGGGGCCAACCAATGGTCGACCTGTTCGCGACCCGCTTCAACAAGCAACTGAAGAACTACGTGTCCCCCTTCCCAGACAGCCATGCCTGGGCGACAGACGCCCTGTCCATTCCGTGGGCGGGGATGTTTGCTTACGCGTTCCCACCTTTTTCAATGCTGCAGAGCGTGCTCAACAAAGTCAGAATCGACGGGAACGTCATATTGATAACTCCGTACTGGCCGGCGGCGGCGTGGTTTCCCGACATCCAGGAACTCGAGAGGAACCAGTCCAATTACCAGTCACGGAACGGCTACTGTCGCAACACAAGGGACGGACCACGCACCAGAATCCCGGGATTCTACATCTTCATGGGTGGCTACTCTAAAAAGTAACCTGCTGAAAAAGGGCTGTTCCGTGAAGGTGGCAGAGAGGGTCATTAGAGGACTAACTGCGTCAACTGTGAATAAACTATGATCCAAATGGAAGAAATGGTTTGGTTGGTGCTCGAACAATGACATCAACCCGTGCAAACCCTTCTGTATTCAAATTAGCAGAGTTTTTGGAGGACTTGTTTCACAAAGGTTTATCGCCGATAGCTATTAAAGGATACAGGTCAGCAGTAAATTCGGTTTTATCCTGCAAAGGACACACATGGAAACGACATCAGTGGGCTTTGGTAGAAAGCCCACGGATGTCGAAAGTGATGCTAGGGTTTGACTAAGCGAAACCGAGAACGAGGACATTTTTTCCAAAATGGTTCTGCCGTTGGTGCTCAAGAGTCTGTCGGGTCCACCGTACGATAGCTATTAAAGGATACAGGTCAGCAATAAATTCGGTTTTATCCTGCAAAGGACACACATGGAAGCTACATCAGTGGGCTTTGGTAGAAAGCCCACTGATGTCGAAAGTGATGCTAGGGTTTGACTAAGCGAAACCGAGAGCGAAGACATTTTTTCCTAAATGGAATCTGCCGTTGGTGCTCAAGAGTCTGTCGGGTCCACCGTACGAACCAATTTACGAAAGCGTTGATCTTGCACCTGACGCAGAAAACAGTTTTCTTAACAGCATTGGCGTCTGCAGCTCGGCAGAGTGAGATGGCAGCATTTTCTAGGGGGCGAAACCACATCAGGTTTTCAAGGGATTGGTCGAAGGTGTGACTTTCCTTCCCCGCTCACTTCACGGCGAAGAATTTAAGACCAGACGTGACCCCGAAACCGGTGGTGATACCGGCCTTGAGTCCACTAGTCCACACAGGAGACGAGGAGAGGTTGCAGTGTCCGATTCGGGCGCTGCGCTATTATCTGGTCAGGACGGCGGGTCAGACCGCGGAGGTTGAAGAGGAAGGCCCAACATCCTTATTCTTGTTGGTGGACGAAACACAGGACCAAGCAATTAATAAGGCAGTGACACCCTTCAAGTTGGGTAAGTGAATCTGCACAGTGATTTGGAGGGCTTATGAGCTGAGAGTGCTGGCTGCGTCGTGGGCCTATGGCTTGTGGAACGCCTCTGGACGAGGTCGTGGCAGCATGCGCCTGGAACAACCGGAACACGTTTGTGAGCCACAATCTGAGGGACACGAGCGGGCCAGCAAAGTGGAAATGTGATACGGGATCATGTGGTGGCGGGACAAAGGTTCAACCACTAGACATGTAAAATGTGCCACACAGGAGAAAAGCACAACAGTGAAAGCCATCAGCTCGAGTGAAAGACAAATCGCAAGGAGCAAAGAGGCATTCACTCAAGAAGGCCAACACAACCCAGTGGAAGGGACACGACTCAGAAGCCACACCGGAGAAAAGCCACGTCACACTGGTGAAAGGCCGAGTCGCAATGGGGGTAAAGCCAACATACTGGTGGATACCGTCACACAGTGGAATGTGGATCCCCACATGTGGAAGTTGACACAACGGTGCCGGTGCCACACAGGGGAAACAGAAGTGGGAAGATAGAACAGAAGGACACACACAGAACAAGAGGTTGGTAATTTTGTGACCATTTCGTGCAGTTATTTGAACATGTACTCAGTTTGTTAGCCTATTAAGGATTAGTATCCATTTTCTGACCAATAGGTAGCCGATCTGTAAGTGGTTGGTCCTTAGGGTAGTATTCAATTTTGGAAGGGTATGAAAGGCTTAGTTGGACTAGGGTTATTCTAGTTTCAGCAGCCGTCCTCCAGGGCGACAAAGTCAGCATGAATTACTGAAGGTCAGTATTTTGCAGATGGTAATAAATGAAAATTTTAACAAGTTTAAAATTAATTTTTACTATCCTAAAATGCTCTCCTTCAGTAATGTAAACCCACCCGCCTCCCCGCTTCGCTGAATAGAAATGTTCGATAAGCGAATGTGAGGGACAATCCAATATGGCAGCGGCATCTGTTGTTGACAGAGCACTCTGACTTCCTCACGGATGGGCTAGGTTCATGTGGGTTGGAAGAAAGATGCTGTGCTCCGCTGCAGACCATTTATATAGAGGGTATTCCTGTCATGTGCAGTCAGTTACGGCAGGGAAGCCAACTTTCAAGCTTGGGTAATAGAGCTCCATGGGTATTTTTGTATAGGCAAACAAAAACTAAAATTAACCAGGTGACCCTGGTATTTTGGTCTTTCTGTCACTTTTGGCAAATCCATGTTGTGATCCACTGTATACGAGACAGTGTGTTCACTGTCTGTTATATTCATTACGATGTTCCACAAAAATAGTAGGCTTAATAAGGGCTGTTGAGAGTACTGTATTCAAATGTACATTCCCACATAAAATGCGTTTGTAGTGTTTCTAGTTGCCTTTAAATATCCATTACCTTTTGTATTTGCATTCTCCTTCTCGAATGTTGTTCAATATAGAGAATTAAAATTATGGCTGCCCGTCCAAGTCGCTACCCACTGCTCATCTCTACTGCGCAGCCTCGTTCATATAAAAACTCGAGCGGAGCCAAGAAGGCCACCTTTTCTTCTCTACGCTCCCGCTGTTCACATCGATCCGGCTATGCCACGAGCAAAGGTAACGCCCAAGGACGGTTCCGCTGTTCCGGTTCTCAGTTACGCCTCCCCAGCTTCCGCGGATCCATCCGCCACTGCAGCTGTAGAAGTTTTGGAACTCTCAGCGGACCGCAAATCCCTGGATTCGCTTCCTCCGCCTACCAACCCGTTCCTCTCGGAGGTCTCCGTTCCTCTCGACACAGCCGAGACCTCCCCGATTCGCTGCGGGCAAGTAGTCCGCTCTCCAGACGTCCGTTCCATACAGAACGAACTTTCCAAAGCTAAGGAACGATTTGCTCGTCTAAAGCTTCAGCTCAAGGCTCGCAAAGTAGCGGCCAAGCTTGCGTCCGCTTCCTCTACCCAACTCACACCCTTGGACTTGTCATCGTGTTCTTCCCGGCACAGTGTTCATTTCGCCATTCCGAGTTCCTCAGGTCCCCTAACCCGTTCCCAGGTGCATGAACTGATGGACTCATCCCTTCGGACCTTCAAGCGAAAGGCCCCTACCTCGGATTACACTTCAGCATGGCTAGCTTCCACTCAGAAGAAGCCACGTCCCGCGGATGAAGACCAATATTATTCACCGGATCCATCTCTTCCATAGTGCTCCGATCCATCGTTCCCGGGTGATCCAGACCCAGCTGACATTCCGCTCCCTGATCTACTAAAGACAGTTAAAAAAATAGTTCCCGACTGCATTCTCTACAAGCCGTCTCAGTCCGCCGAACCAGCCAATAAAAATCGTGGCTTGGCGACGGGATTGGGATTTGGTCTACGGGACCAACTTCCATATCAACAACCGTTACTGGGCCAATCGACCACTTTGCTGACGACACTCCTATGAAACGGTAGCGTTTTACTAGGAAACAGTTCCCCTCTTGAACTTAATAAGGAACCACCACCACCACGTCCCGGACGGGAAAACTACTTCTTTCATCCTATTGGTGAAGGAACGGAAAATCCACGTAATTTCGACACATATCCACAGTCAGAATTTTCTCACCTCGGACACAAAACTCGACTTCGGTTCCGCCTTGTCCCTCCCACGCCGAGCTGCGGTTCCAGTATATATGCTACTAGACAACGATCGCATTCTACGCCTGGGTCTGCGCACGGCGTCCCAAGCTGACGTCCTAAGCACCGCAGCCAATGCATTATGCGAACGCCTTCACACCGATCCCACTCCTCAGGATACGCGACAACTAGCGTTCCTCATCAGGTCTTCCGCAAAAGCTGCTTCGCTACATATCACACAATATATTGGTTCACCAGAGCCTTATTTAATTTGATTCTCCTCTTGTGAGAAATAGTACTCAATACAGCCACGAACCTTCACGATTCCACCCGTCATTTGCTTCGGAACCAGCCGATCCACGAAACGGAATCACTACTCCGAGGTTTGATTCCTAAAGCCGCTCCTCATCTCGACGTTTCCCGAAAACCTCGATGCAACAAGAACCGTCAAATTAAGTGGCAGCATTCTACGCCCACTACACGTTCCGATGCACCCACTGAAAGTTGGCCTGCACACAAGACACCTGAATCAGTTCCATCCAATCCTCCACGTTCCTCGTCGCCCTTTCCCGTCCGTTCCCAAGGACGCGAACGTGGTCGACCCTTGGGACGTGCCTCTACCCCAGACAGGCTACAACGTGCTCCATCTCGATCACGTTCGCATCCTCGGAGCAATTGTTGCACACAGTGGTCATAAGTTTCTTGTCCTTTTACCGATTGTTGCCGCGTTCAGACTGAATGCGTGTGTGAATGAGTAAAACAAAAAACATGCTAGGTCAATAAGTGCTCGCGCACTTATTCTTCTCTTAGCTGCGCATTTAGTCTCACCTCAAAACAATGTAATTACGACATAACATTTACTATGAGGTGCTTGCAGCTGATGCTATTGGTGTGCAGTTGTGGACTCCACTCAATCTACTTTCAGACTTAAGTTTTGGCGTGACGCATTCGAGTAACTGGAGTTTCCGATCTACCTCTTTAATGAAAGTGAAAATAAATACATGACAACACTGTTTTGGGCATTAGCTATAGTGGTAGTTAGCCAGACTGAGTCAAGATAATTTTAAGGCTGCCGAAATGCTTTCAATAAAGCTTAAAAATAAGCTTAGATAATAATAAAAAGGATTATTATTAATGGTGACGATATTAGCTGTCAATTTTAAGTAAACATCGTAGTTTAAAAAGTATAGGCCTATTTGACCGGCATCTTGGGCTGTGTGCGTGAGCACTGTGTATGGTTTATGTACATGTGAAAAATTCATCCGATTCATCAAATGTACAGAGGGTCAACGTTAGCGTACTAAATTTTGACCGATTATGACATTCCAATATACCATTTTAACAGTCTCGAAACAAGCTTTTCAATGGTGTAAATTTCAAGTCTCTAGCTCAAACCACTAGGATAATATTTTACAAAAACTTAAAAAAAAAACAACTACTGGTTGGCATAAGTAACATATTTGCCAACTGTTACATGTGTTTAGGTTGACTACGTACTCTTTTCAGCTAGGTAAACATCTAAAGAAATGTGGTTAGTTAAATAAAGTGCCTAGTGGCTTCAATTGACAACATCGCCCGTAAACCAAACAATTTTTTTTGTAGCTGCCTAATTGTTGCAAATGCTTCTTGTCAGCGGCTAGTTGGTCAGGCCTTCTTGTCAAAGCTTAGATTATTTTTTTTTTATTGTTGTGATGGGTTACTTCACAGGACCAGTACGGCAACTACGTCATTCAGCATGTGTTGGAGCATGGCCGTCCTGAAGACAAGAGCAAGATAGTCAGTGTAATCAGAGGCAAAGTTCTACAACTTTCACAACATAAGTTCGCCAGCAATGTTGTGGAAAAGTGTGTCACGCATGCAACTCGTGCTGAAAGAGCCATGCTCATTGATGAGGTCTGCTCCTACAATGATGGGTAAGTTACTTTATTCCATTAGATTGAAATTCTGAAGTGGTGTTTGTTCCCTTCCCCTCTCAAAAAAAATTGTTAACCTTGTATTCCTGAGCAAGTGAGCATATAACTTCTGTAGTTCAGTCTTGTTGCTGTGATCCTGCAGAGCTTGGCTCTCAGTTTTAAGTTCATTTCCATCGAAATATTACATAAAGCTTGACAACACATACTGAAATGCAACTTAAACTAAAAAAGAAAAGAAAAACGTGTCTAGTTAGGCTTTTTGAGGTCATCTTGTTCAATTTTACGCTATTTTCAAAAGTTCGCACCTTGCTTGGTTTGTGCTAATTTTCAACAAACTGTATTCACCAGTAGAAGATGGTTTAAACATGTCGGTTTGGGTCCTACATCCAGCGTTTGGATTGTCAAGTACCGTGAGTATTCACCAGAGGCAAAAAATGGCCCCAAAATTGTGTAAAATGTATTAGCTTCCACCCCGCTGTGTGAAGTCGCAGTGCTGCTGTTCCAGACCCCCTAATTGAAATAAATGGGGGGAGGGGGGGGGGGGGAGAAATAGTTTATTTAAAAAACCTATACAGAAATAGTGCCTCATTCTCTGTCACACGTTATCTGATTTAAAGGCACTCTGCAAAGTGATAAAATAAGATATTTTTCATCCCAGAGTAGATGGCCTTCATGCTGAAAAAGTAGAGATTATTGGAAACTGTCTCAAAGTTGAGCCCCAAATAGCCTGTGTATTTTGTGAGAAACTCCTTATCTAAAAGTTATCCCATACCTTTTATGCAACATATGTTCTTACAAAAAAAATGTTAACAACTTCCATAATAAATTCCATGTACCTGAATTAAATTTTTATTTTATAGCCGACGAAAATATACTCTGTTTTAATAGCAGTTCCCCCCTTTTGAGCTTATTTTCCCCTAGAATCTTGAAAGTTGTCTTCCCAGCCTAGCTCGTACGGTACTGCGCATGCGCGGGCCTAGGTGTGCTTATATAAGCTCCGGCGCAGCGAGCTGTTGGCATCATTTCTCCTAGGGCGATCACCGCGGCTGGTCGTCCTGAACTTCCCCGCATCGTCACCTCTGTATACCTCCGTTCCGCGGAGGGGTGTCTCCCTCCACTCCCTCTCCGGCTGTATTGTCTTGCCTTCCGTTGGCTACCAACGGTTTTCTATGGCTAACTTATCTATTCGTTTAGCTAAGGAAACCTAAGGATTCTTTTAGCTAAGGAGCTATGGTTAGCTTATCTATTCGTTTAGCCTTCCTCAGCCCTTGCCGGATTCATCATCCTTTTCCATCCTTCCTTCAGAAGGCCTCTCGTCCTCCGTTCCTCCTTTGGAATTGCGTATCTCTGCCTCCTGCTCCGACTCTTTCCTTCTCCTCTTGCAGGACGGGCTTTCCACCTCCAGGATTGATTTCCTCCTCTGGTAGTGCTTCACGTTCCCTTCCTCAACGTGCCACCAAGAATCAGGCGACGATCCTTTTGAGACCCATTCTGTTTCGCAGATTCATTGTAGCTGCAGTCCTTCCTTGGATCATCCCTATCTGATGTCCGGGCTTCCAGTCACGGAACATTCTTCCGCCTCCACCACTGGGGGGGGGGGGGGAGAGAGAGAGACCTATCTCCCTCCGTCATCCCTACATCTCCCAGGCACCTGCCAGACGCTCCAGACGTGTTCTTATGGCACACTCCATCATCTATAGACAACCAAGACAACTGCCTTCGGCAGTTTTTCCCAACCGTGTCCCTCACTTCTCCTACGCCGCTCATCGGGGAGCCTTTCGCAAGTTTGGATCATCCATTACATCATCCGCTCCGGTCGTTTCTTCCGACCCTGCCTCCGCAATACCCTGCTTCACGTCACCAGTCCTACCATCACCGGTTGTCTCCATTCCTCTCGGCGTTAACATTGCGTCCTCTCCAGCTTTCTTTCCTCCGGACTGTATACACCTACCGTCTCCATTCCCAACCTGTACCAGGCCTTTTTGCAATCCAGCCTGTCCTTCCGCAATCCAACCACTACAACCGGAACCTGGTCCCTCCGCTCTGAAGACACTCGAAGTTGACTTGCTCTGTGAGGAGGAGCTGCATTATTACGTCCAATACACATTCCTGGGACCATCCTCTCCAGAATTTCTGTCACTTTCTCCACGGTCCCCCTCTACCATCCGCTCCCGACCTATTATCATTCCGGGAATCATACCTCTAACTACAACTCCGTCAGCTACACCGTCTACTACCTTCCGCCTTCCCCTTCCTCCGGTTCCTCATGTACTAAGGATATTACGCCTCCGTCCTCACCAGTTCGACCATAGCTACATCACCCGACAATGATAGAAGCTAACTTACCCACCTACACGACAGCCTTCCGTCTGTACATTACTTCCGTATGTATATATATATATATATATATATATATATATATATATATATATATATAAAATAATAATAATAAACATAATAAAATACACAACCAACAATGAATAAGTAGATACCAGGAAGAAGGAAATACCAATTCATCACCTTTCCTTCTCCGACGATATACAGTCACTACCAAGACATAACGCTTCAACTTCTTGCTACTTTGGGCCTGTCTTTTATTCCATCAACCGACGACCTTCCGGCGTCCTCAACAGGTGGCACCACCGCTCGGCTCCTCCCTCCGTTTGCTATGACGTTTCCTCGTTTTCACACCAGCCAGCGCCCCTCTCTGCGCCACTAATGGTCAACAGTCTTATTTAAACTTTCCACGCGGGAACCGTCTTGGGCTTACGAGCCCTCTTATAACATGGATGACTCTTCATCTTCAGATGACTCCGGTCAGCAGTGAAACAATCCTACATCTTCCAGCCAGATCTCACAACCAAATGTGCCATCTCCGAAACCCTGCAAATGTCCAGGATTTGGTGGACCCTCCAAGAATGTGTGCGTCGACCCACACCCAAGATGTCAACCACACCGTGCCTGTGATGGCCTTACCAACAAATGCAGAATTTGCGTGGACATCTCCCCTCTTAGACATCTCCCATCTTATACGCAAAGGATCGTGCGTGCCGACAGAAGGAAGCTGCCTCCGCCGCTCCACGTTCCGACAAGACTGTCCCTGAATCAACTTCTCCTTCCTTCGCAAGATCGCCATCTAAACGAAAAGACCCACCTCCGGTCTACCGTCCGCACCTCCCAAAACGACACGAACCACCATCCGACATCTGTTCCGCTCCTTCCACCCAATGAATTTTCTAAAGGATAGGTACAACTTCACGTTCCACCTCCGCAATCTTCACTCTTCAGTTCTCATGCAACCAAGCATTCCACATGGAAGGTCTCCTTCCACGATCAGCCTACGCAATCGCTACTACATCCCAACCTTTCTGCAACAAATGCCATCCCCGCAGTTGCCGGCACATCTGGCATACAATCAACAAAGTCCAGTGCTCCCGCTATCAAATCCATTCGAATCAAAACAGCGAGTGTTCCATTTGCGCCTCCGTGACAGCACACTATACCTTCCACTACCGCCAAACCATCGAGGATGCCATTTCAACCTTCCGCTATCAAGGTTCCACTTATCTCCCAACATTCTGATCTTGTAAATCACCCTCCGCAATCCGACCATACAACACAGGACGGTGTACCTCCGCCTCCTTTCGTTCCCTCCCCCTCCGCATCCGTTTTACGAGAAGCACTTGTCCGAGGAATGCACCTCTCTGCCATAGAAATGGAGGACTTACACTTTAACATCAATTTTGTTCTCACCTTCGTAGATCACTTTTCGGCTGAATATGCCTCCCTTAGATCAACTCTGACGGAATTGCCAACGCTCTCCCAAAAAGCCGTCATGGACAGCCTCCAGGATGCGAACCGCATGCTACGAGCATCTAATGAAGCACTAACAAACGAGCTTGAAGTAGTTAACAGACGACATTACTCCATGCGGCTTAACTACGACCTCAACGCAGACGATCACGACCGTTTACACACTGTACCACCGAACGAAGATCTCATGGGACGTTCCTCTCCAGGATTCATGCATGCCTCGCTCCCTTCGTCAGAAGTCACCCAGGGCTCCATTCTACGGCCAACTGATTCCACGGGCGACCTCGGCCACCTCGGATATCGACATTAACCTCTTCTCTGTTGACCTCTTCGCTTTTCTTTCTGACAACTACGAACGACCTTCGTGCAGCCAATGTCTCCCTTCTTCAACAGTCAATTTCTTCAGACCTCCACATTAGGATCGCTTAAGTCAGCGGGTGGTTCTCTTGAAGACGGAACTATTCTTGGTGAAACACAAGATGCGCCGGCTCTCACTGTTACTTTCGTCATTTTTATATAAAACAAAACAGAACAAAAACAACACATCGCCCACACGCTGCGCCAATTCCAAGACCTGGCGGTCCCCACGTGTCCACACCACATTGGCATCCCGGTCCAGTCCTTCGTCCCTCCTGGCTCTCCAGCGCAATGGGCCTCAGCTGCACCTCGGACCAGTCCCTCGGCTCCTTCTGAATGAATGCCCAGCGCCACATGCCACAGCTGCATCATCCTGTCTGGAGATTGTGTCCCGGGAATTCTCCGTACAACCAGCTGTTGCTTCACACACTCTTGGGCTCATTCACAGGCCTTAACTTATTCCGTGTGTAGCGGCCTAATACCGATTCCTGTTTTATTGTTGCTTTTCCTGGGCCCTCTCAACAAGACAGTGATCCTGCACGACACGTTGTGTCCTTGCCAAAGAGGTGGACCTGGATTTCCGGACCCTTCCATTAATGTTCAAGACATTCATCTCTACATACCCCTCGTCAGGATAGAAGGGCTGGTCCCACATTACTGTTGTCCACTTGTCTATTCACAACAGCGGTCCCACTCAGAAAAATTCAATGGGATTACTTCATTCGCCATACGGTCCCATGAAGATCTTTAGCGCCTATGGCCGAGTCCTTCGTTATTCAAACTATTGGCCTATGGTCCCCCTACGCCACAGCAATTTTTCAAGAATAAGAAGGAAATGCAAGAAGTAATAACTACACTTGACCATCCAGTCACTGGTCGCCCTTCGACAACTATGGTCCCAGTGGGTCACAACAGGGAGCTTGGTCCACAGGGACAATCTTCTGGTCCCACAGTTGTCAACCTGCTCCTGCGCCACTACAGCATCAAGAGGCAGCCCTTCTGTGCCCTGCGCTTGCTCCACGATCATCTGGAAGAAAAGACACCGTGGACATCACCAGCACTTCCACACTTCCTTAAGGTAATGTGGGCTATATATATATAGCTGCACTGACCTTAGCCCAGCTCACACATAGCATCTATTCATTCCAGCAATTAACAAAGAACGAAGATAACAGAAAGAACCCTAACGGGACGAGATGGGATTCTGCCAAGAAGCATAGTCGCTCCAGTGACCATTCAGCGGCTACCTTGAAGCGCCTGAGCAGGATTCACCTCGTTCATCGTCATGTTTTGGGGGCACAACAGTTGGCCCCTTACAACACGGGCCCCAAACACCACACTGTTAGGTTGCAGACGGCCATCGGTGCCCATTTAGGATCATCAGTAACGCCTACCCTGTAATCATCGCCTGGTCCACGCGACCGTCTCATCCGCGCCCACAACGCTCATACCTTCGACCTACGAGACTGGATTGTCTTCAAGAATGCTTCGTCAAGATGTTGGACTAATAAATAGATGGCTTATGGTTCACAGCGTTTGTCGATTCTGGAGAAGCCAGCTCGTAGCGTGGGTATCCGTTACCATGGTCCCACAGCCATGTGTGACCGAGGTCTGCTTAAATGCTAAAAGGACTGGTAATGTATTGTTTCGTCGGCAACTAAAGCATCAACTTACCAGGGCCACCTGGTTGAAGTTGGTTTTTATTGCCTACCGAAAATGTATATTACCTTTACCCGCTCGGCGTCCCCTCTAATTGACCATGGTCCCAACTTGGAGGAAGAAAGATGAAGCAAGGTCTGGCTCGGACACTTCTATAGGAGTTGTGCGCCTGCGCAGAAGGAATGCTAAAAGGACAGGTAATGATATTTTCGGTAGGTAATAAAAACCAATTTCAACCAGGTGGCCCTGGTAAGTTGATGTTTTTTTTTTACTTCGTTTTTGGTGGTTTCGATATCGATGTTTGCTTTCTCTCCCCCTCCCCCAAAAAAGTTTTGGCTCAGATTAGTAAAACTGTCTTCCAACTCACTCCTGTTTTTTTCTTTTCGTTTTTGATGCCTTTTCAATTTTTTTCTCGTTTGATTGCATGGCTTTAGGAGGGAAGCACATAAATATCATACCACAACGCCTCATTTTAGAAAGAGCAGGCAATCTGTTGACGAGACTTGGGAGCTACATGGTGTCTGTCCGTTACGACAAACAAGTAAACGTGTCAAAACGCCAATACTTAGAAAGTATAGTGCAAAATAAAAATGAAAAATTCACTCAAATCTAGAGAAAATAAATCGAAGATGTCCTTCCGTTTCGGTATCCGTCATACAAAAGTCGAAGCGGAGCGGCAATGCTCACCTTTTCTTTTCTAGCCGCTACGCTGTTCACAATGATTCCAACTACGGTTCCTCGATCCCTCGGTACCGTCGTTTCCGATGCCGCCAGCCAAAGGACCTCCCAAGGACGGTTCCTCGTCTCGCACTCCTCGTTCCGCATCCCCAACGCAGGATCCACCCATAGTGGACAACGTTGAAATATTGGAACTTAGCACGGACCACGATTCTTTAGAGCATCCGCTTCCACCTCCGAATCCTTTTTTTTTCCGAGCCTTCACTTCTTTTGGCTTGTAATACCGCAGCTACATCCCCTATTCCTTGTAGCCAACCACCTCCAGTGCCAGACATTCGATCCCTCCCCGAGGAACTCTCTCGCACCAAGGAACGCTATGCTTGCCTCAAACTCCAACTCAAGGCCCGGAAGGTTGCTACCAAGTTGGCCTCCTCCGTCGGTCCGTAGCTTACACCCTTGGACTTATCCTCGTTTTCATCACAACCCTCAATTACTGGCCGATCCGCTACCCAGCGAGCCGATGAACCACTTACTTCTTCCCAAGTACATGACTTGATGGATTCCTCTCTTCGGAATTTAAACGAAAAATAACTAAAATTGGACTACACGTCAACATGGCTTGCTTCGGTCCTTAAACGACACCGAACCTCAGCAAACGACGCAGGCCCATCTACTACGCCTGTCGATCCGCCTACGCATCCCAATTTGCCTAATCCTTTACATATTCCACCGGTAATTGAACCCCCAGAAAAGAGGACTCGCCAGATCCATCTCTACCTGACCAAGATCCACCTTTCCAAGGAGATCCCGATCCCTCTGAAATCCCACTACCGGAACTGTTAAAAATAGTCGAAGGAATCATTCCGCGGACCCGGAACGCGGATCCGGTCTCTAAGAATCGAGGCCTCGCCACTGGATTCAGCTTTGGTCTTCGTGACCAGTTTCCGCATCAGCCTTCCTTATTTGGTCAATCCACCACGCTCCTTAGGACCAGTGGCGTCCTCCTTGGCAACGGAACCCCACTCGAACTGGGTAAGGATCCGCCACTGCCTCGACCTGGCTGTGAAAATTACTTTTTCCGTCCCATCGGGGAAGCCATGGCCAACCCCAGGAACTTTGATACCTATCTCCAATCGGAATTTCTCACTGTAGACACTAAGCTAGACTTCGGTTCCCGTCTTTGTGCTCCGCGACAACGACCGTATCCTTAGATTAGGACTCCAAGCCGCGTCCCAAGAAGTTGTCCTCAGTACTGCAGCCAACGCACTATGCAAACGAATCTATACCGATCCTCCTCCTGACGATACTCGGCAATTGGCATTCCTGATCAAGCAAGTCTGTAGGAAAAGCTGCTTTGCAACTTACCACGCCATGAATTGGTTCACAAGGGCCCTTTTTAACTCTATACTCCTCTTGCGAGAAGTTGCTCTAAATACTGCACCGAACCTTCACAATTCCACACGCCATCTTCTCCAGAATCTGCCAATCCACGAATCAGAATCGCTGTTCCGGGGATTAATCCCTAAGATTGCCCCACACCTGGATATCTCCCGTAAACCTCGGTATAATAGGAATCGCCAACGTTCCGTCCCTCCTCTAAACCCGATCCCCCTAAGGAAGATTGGAAGAACAACAAACCAGACCCAACTCCGGTTCCGCCTCCTCGTTCCGTATCGCCCTTTCCGTCTCGATCCCAGGGACGCGGTCGCTCCCTGGGCCGATCCTCCACCCCTCATAGAAGGCAACGATCCTCCTCCCAATCTCGTCCCAGGGGCCGGGATAATTACTGACATTCCACCTCCCCCACAAGAAGTGCGGGGGACGTCTTCGGTTCCATGCCAAAGCTTGGCAAAGAGTAACCTCCGATCCCACAATCCTCCCTTTAGTTTCAATCTGAACCTCTAAATCGATTCATTCTCAACCCTCACTTTCAAATGGAAACAATATCTTCTATCGGGTAGAGGAAACCTGCGCAGTGGGTAGCGACACGGAAGGATATCTTCGATTTTTCTCTAGATTGAACAGCATTTGAGAAGGAGAATGCTATAAAAAAAGGTAATGTATATTTCAACAGGCAATAGAAACCAAAATCAACCAGGTAACACTGGTATTTTTTAGTTTATATGTAGAAAATTATAACCATTTCAAAATTCAAGACAATAATCAATCTCTGATATTCTTAAAACTGCGAAAAACCAACACAACACCCGTTTCGGTTTCAATGAAAACTGAAAATTGTGTTTCGGTTCCCGACCCATCCCAAGCTCACTGGGCTCAACTTCTTGCCTGGAGCGCTGCAGTAGCATCTTTTCCAGATTGAAATATATTTTACTGGGCTAGTAACAGCTTCTTTCCGAGCATAATTTTTGGAGACAGAAATATTGGGACCGATTTTGCCACGAACAAGCCTGAGAACCGAACTTTTATAAGAAGCCTTATTTAAGGGGGGGGGGGGGTATTTTATTGCCAAGTACTTATTTGTGCAACATGTTCCCTAATTTAGCTAGCACACCAGTAGCATTACTTTTGGTTTCTGTATAGCGTTAGATACTTAAAACTTTCAGCATACAATTTTTGCGGTTCCTGGTTGACTCACGAACGGCATTATTAAAGAGGTAGTAAATTTGATCCAACTTCTGCACGAAATTTAGGTCCAAGAAAAAAAAAACTTATAATTGTGGTAATATGTTGAATGGGAAAGTTAAGACATTTTAAACACAAGAAGTTAGCTGGATGTATTGAGAGTAAGTTAAGTTTCGTAGTATGTAGAAAAATAATTACAGGTAAAAATTATATGCCTGTAAAAAAAAAAAGTGTAAAGCTGAGCTGGGCTTTTCATGTCACTTACCAAGCATTGCATCAACAGTTGTTGATGTAGGTGGCTAATACTTCTAACACTAAGTTTGTTACTTCATTCTAGTCCACACAGTGCCTTATACACCATGATGAAGGACCAATTTGCTAACTACGTTGTACAGAAGATGATTGATGTTGCTGAGCCTGCCCAGCGCAAGATTCTCATGCATAAGATCCGTCCCCATGTGGCCACTCTGCGCAAGTATACATATGGAAAGCACATTTTAGCCAAGCTCGAAAAGTATTTTTTGAAGAATAGTGATCTGGGACCCATTGGAGCACCACCTAATGGTGCACTATAAGTGTGTATTTGTGTACTCGTTTGTAGGTTGATGACGTGGGCAGTAAAATCCTGACTAGGATAGAGATTGTTTTCTGACGGTGATACACAGGGTGATTCAAGATTAGGTATCATCTAGAAATATTTCTACGTCCGTTACCCAGAAAATCCCTTAGTCCAAGAGGGTGGCAAATTCTCGGTTGTCGACTTCGAACATATGCTGGGTTTTTGAGCTAAAAAGAATTCTGGGTGATGGTGTGGTAACTAATTTTTTTAACATCTTGTACAATTAGAGAAAAATTGTCTTAAGATATTCGAAAATTGGGGATATTGTTGGTCCTTGCGAGCAACACTGATGTTGAATTTTTTATTGTAGAGTGTCTAAATTAAAACAAAAGGCTAAGAATTTGGCCTGCAAAAAAATTAGATTTTTATGAACCTAAGTTCAGAATTTAATAATTTTCATTGCTCTTTCTCTGCCAATTGGCAATATGATGGGTTGAGCTTGCAAAATTAATTTTTGGTTGCCCGTTCATGACAACTATGGGTGTGGAACAAACAACGTAATAAAATTTAGGCTATGCAATTTGTTGTACAAGTTTGAAGCAACTTACTGTGTATAACAAATTGAAGTTTTATCTACCACATTTGTGTAATGTTCCTTGTAGTCCTTATTTGTCTATGTGAATTTATAGTTAAATGTAGTTCTTCATGATTCATAACTACCATCGTTCTGCGAAGGAATTTTTTTAAATTATTTGTTACAATAGTTTGTTTTATTTTGATTCATGTCATGTTTTAAATTCATTTTGAAGAAGATTATGGTTTAATTGTCCCATGTGGTAGTGTGAGGAAATATAAATTATGTTTTTATTTTATTTTATTTTATTTTTTGTCAACTACAATATTTAACTAAGAAAAAAGTCTGGTCTTCTCTAATGGCTCAAGGTGGTAAACTGGTAGTTCTGTGAAATGCATGGATTCACCTTTGTGGTCAGAGCTTGAAGAGGTATATTAAAAAAAAGTTGTATTTATTTCTATCCTCCCCTTTCCTCAGCATTTGTAACCTGAATCTGTGAAAGTCTTTACATAGCATGAACTTCACTGCTTACGGGACAAGTGATTTAGAGTTTACACAGTCATGCGAACCACATTCGGTAAGCACTTTTGTAGACCAAATTAAATCGTATGTTTGCCAGGCTTGTATTATATTGGCGACCATACATGCTCACTCGATGCATTTTTTTTACAAATTTTTATTGGAAGGCAAGGTTATCCTAGCTCTTTAAAAGTTGTTCCCTAACTTCCATCTTTCGATTACTCTTGAAGCGCATAAAAAACACATCTGTAGATAAATCAATGTACTGATCCCCCTACCCCTTGTTATTTTTTTTTCTTTTCTTTTGTGTGTTCTTGACTGTGGAAAAGTCAAGAAATCCTGGGCATGCATAAGAAGAGTTCTGTATTTTCTAATCTGTATTAACTGTACATGTAATTTCATTTGTAAAGTGTAAATAAGTAAATTTTCTTTGTAAAAGCTTTTAAACTGACTGTGACAAGAATGTCTATTTTCCTATCCCTCTGATCGGACATTGCAGGAGTACGTTTCTGCTGTGAGCAGTTAGTCATTAGGTAATAAAACACTTCCATACACTAAAGCTGTATAAAACACACTGGCAAACCAGGTTTTACTTTGTCGTCACTCGTGGTGTCTCTCAAACAGGTAGTGGAGACAAAACCATGATAATTCCCTGAAATCCCCTGTTGCTTTTTTCCTTGCTTACGAAGAAAGGTTACATGCAAGCTCAATAATACTTTCTTTTTTTATTCAAGCTGCATGAAATAATCTTGCGATGGGAAGAACCATGTAAATGTAACAAATAAGTTAATATACATACATTGTGATCATCACTTCAAAAAGAGCTGTACACACTTTTTACATAACATACTGTAAACTACATTCTTTTCTCTTCATCTCAGATTTTTAGTTGTGTATAATGTATATGGCAAGTAGTATTGTAAAAATTGGTGCTACGTTTGTAATTTTTGAAGAGAACTAATTTTGATAAAGTTGAACCTTGTACAGTTTGGTCAGTTTTCCCCAGTGTTAATCATAGTAGCCTAACGAGTGTCACTTTCCATTATCTGTAAATTGATAAACTATACTTAAGTCTTAAAATGCGCATTGCTGCAAAGGGAGGATCCTATCATTTGTGACCACAATGCAGAAACCAGCCCCCATATACCAATATCAAATCTTGACCCTTTACCAACACCTTGATCCACAACCTGGCTTTGGGGTGCGTGCACTAAGTGTGTGAACACATTATTTACTGCTAATAATCATTTGGTTATGAGTTAGGTTTTATTTTGTGAATGTATGTGTGTGTGTGTGTGCGTGAGATTCTGGTAGTTGGTAAGACTTCGCCGTGATAGATATCAAACTGCAACTAATTAGCTTGTGGTACATTCTAGTTATAATTTTGTATCCCTGTAACCAACTTTTGTACGAGATTGTATTCCCTAGTTAACTGTGGATAACAAACTGTAGTGATCTCAAGTTTGCGTAGGTACTGTTGTAAAACTGTGACCATAATGGGCCAACTTGGAAATTGGTTAGAGATCCGTAGCAGTTTATTACTGTCATTAACTATAAGTAAAACGGATGTTATTTCGATTCAAGCAGTCCTCTAAAACAAGCATTGGGTATTTAGTGTTCATGACTTTTTTGAAGTTCATTCTTTATTTTTTCATAATAATTTACATTTAAAAAAATAATGGGCTGATTCTGTAGTATTCTTTACTGCAATACTGTTTTTCTTTCATAGGTCATAAGAGTTCAGTTTTCTCTTTCTTTTTTAAATATTGGTTTTGCGATCTTTTAAATAGTGTGTTGTAATCAAGTGCAGTTCATATTACTGTAAGGTGACTGAAATTAATTCACTTATAAATTTGGTATTTAATTTGTTTATTGTACTGCTATTCTTTTGGTGCAAGCTTCAGTTAGGGAGTACTAGCTTTTAATCTTGGGAAACAAGCTTAACAATTTACCATCTTGGTGTATAAATATAGTTCAAATCTGTAGAAATAATAATATCAATTACATAGTTTAAATGTAGTTTAAACTATCAATTGTAGTTTAAATTGGGTCGTAGGAATCCATCTTTGGCTGGCCAACAGACATAGCATGGTTTAGAGCTTAGGAGCTTGCCAAGAAATCTTTTTCAATATTAAAAGCTTTATGCTGTTGTTGCAACAGGTTTCTAAAGTCAAAGATTTTGTACATTTAGTAAAATTATTTTACAGTATTAATTCTTTTGGTTTATAAATAGAATGTTGGTACATTATAGCAGATTTTTGTGTCACTGGCTTAGTGGAGTGAAGCTGAACTTGTATTACTGAAAGCATCGTTCAACTTCATGAGAAAGTAGAAGTGATTTCACAAACTTCATAAGTCATGTAATTAGAATCTCAGTATTTATAGGTAAAGAAATCTAAGTTTCTTAACAATTAAACAAACGAGTCAGCAGATGCATAATTTGCTACAGTGTGCTACATTAATAGTTACAAGAAGTTAATGTTAAAACGGCTGTGCCTGCTTTCATGTTATCCCTCCTGTTCTCCTGTTCTTCTCTCCGTGATTTCCAAGTGGCCCCTTTTCCGTGGCCCATTTATACATTTATATCGGTAGAATATTGACTATTGTACAGTTGTACATTTGTAAATGGTTTGCTAGACCTTGTCAGAGCTTACATAAGTCTGTAAAACTTTTGATGGCCCTTCGTAAATAAAATTGTTAAAAGGTGAGGTCAGTTCACAAATCCAGCTACTCGTTTTGTGAGGAGTTGGTCTATTAAAAATTTCAAGCAACATTTAGAAGGGACATCAATTATTACATGGCTGATGTATTCATTTTAGGCTGTTTAGCCTTGTATAAAATTAACATTGCCGTACAGTGTTGATACTCCTATGTACATTAATTCATTTTGGAGAACAAGTATTTGTAAGTGATATTTTTCAATTTCTGTCAATATACTTGTAATACTACTGTCAAATCGGTCATATCCATTTGTATCAATTGACATTATATAAATATATATAAATATATATATAACCACTGTAGGTAGGGAATTGCATATAGAACATTATTCGTGTACTGTTTGTATGGTAATTATGGTATTTACCGGTAGTATATATTGTAACTAGCCATAACAGTTCACTTTTAATTAGTTAATTGTTTGTCAAAATTGGGAACAATACAGCAATTGCCTTCTTACTACTTGTGATTGCCTTTCATGACTTAATGCATTCAGGTGTTGGGATTTTTAGTTGCATTTATTGAATAACTTAAAAGAATTTTTTGCAAGTTTTTTGTAAATGGTTATGTAGCCACCCCTCCTTTTTTTTTCCTTTCATTCTCAATACCCTGTATGTAGTTACACCACTATCAGCCGAAATAATGCAGCAAAATCTGCAACATTGTGTTGTACGAATGTATTAAAATGTAAGAAAACATTGTATCATCTGTAGACATATGTATATTTGCTTTCATCTGTGTATTTAAACAGGATTTTATTCTGTTAAAATTATTGTAAATTAAAGAAACTTGTTCATATTTTATGTACAGCCACGGATTGTTAAAAAGAACGTAGAGTTCATAGTGAGATTGTAGTTTTTTATAGTTCTGTTCGGCTGAAAATTACACTTTTGAGGGGTGGCCTGTTTGACAGCCCATGTTCCCAAGTTGGCACATTGTCAGATTATAAACTACTACTTTATTACATGTATTAACTGGGCTTGTGTTGTAGTTATTCATTGATGTGTATATGCTGTATAAATGTATGAAGACGTGTTTTGCATAGAATAAAGGTTCAATTTTTCAGTGTAAAGCAATTCATGTTTTGTTTGTCTTGCACCACAAAAGCTTTCATAGTTATTTTACATTTAAAGGCTTAACAATCCTGTATCGTGTTATATTTAGATCCGCAAAGCAATAAACTAATTGCTGTAACAAACATAGACTTCTTAACAAATCAGTAAGGTTATATTGAACATCAGATTTTCAGCCGAACAAGCCTTAAAGGGGAATTCCCGTGGTTTGTACATACTTACATGAGCCCCTAGGGCATCGTATACATGCATCACACACAAAAAGCGGCTACTGTAGGTTTAGTAGGTCCAAATACACTGTTCTCAAAGCTGCTTTTTTTGATTTGAAGAATGGCACCATTTTTATTGTATTTTATATCTACTTATCGATGACAGACGACCACGCGTCGCCTAAACTGACGGAAGTCATTGCCTTAGAGTATGTGCACGCGGCCGCGAGACAACGCCAGATAACTCGAAAATCTACCATTTCACTTTTTGTTTTGGCAATAATAAAACAAAAACCGATGTTGTGTCCCGCAGTGTTGCAATTATTTACATCGTTTAATGTATTGCTTAGCGATGCTAAAGAGCGCTCTTGAGTCGGAGAGTATGTTTGGCACATTTTGCAAAAGGAGACTTCTTTTCGGAGGAGTAGAAGACTGCAATGACTTAATGCAGTTCCTGTACAACACAAGGTTTTATTTAATGTTATTCAGATTTTAAGGAAAAACTAATATCCCCAAACGATTACTCAATGACGAATGCTCACACACAAAGTGACTTGGACCCCCAACCGGTTTCTTACTATCTACAAAACACTGATCTTCAGTATATGCTAAATCGTTTCGATTTGGCTTTAACCCTTTGAGCCTATGCCATTTTTCATTTTCCTGCTGAAAAAGCCAATGGCCAAAACATGGCTGCCGTGAACAAGTTGCATGCCTCATGGAAATAAATTTTAATAAAAAAAACTAAGTTTTATAATTACACAAATTTGCTGACGCAATAATTAGTGTAAATTATTGTGCAGAATTATAATTGGGGCCATTGTATTTTTTAAAAAATTCTGAAATTCAACTAGCAGTACTCGGAGAAACCCTGTAATGTTGACATCCATTGGATAATCATTTTTTGATGTTTGTAAACCTTAAAAGTAGTTTAAAGTTGCTTTTTATAGCCGACGAAAATATACATTACTTGTTTTTATTAGCGATTCTCCTTTTGAGCTAGAATTATCCCCTAGAAGCTTTGGAGCTTGTGTCCTGGCCGGACTTGGGCTGGCTATATAACACGGCGCAGCCCGCCGTTTGGCATCATGTCTCCTAGGGTGTTCACGTCGTCGTGACCGCCTTGATCTCCCCATCTTCGTTCCTGTTCCCAAGTCTTAGGACAGTTCCGGCCATCCACGGCGTTACTGCGTTCCTACCGAAAGTAACGCGGTCGCCTGCCACGGTTCCATCTCGGTTCCCAATAAGCAGCGTAGTCACTGCTCCTCCCCCTTTAGGTTCTAGACAGCTACGGACCACCCTTGAGCTACGATTCCCGAAGACACAGGGAAGAGACAACGTGCCGTCGATTATCCGGTTGCCTCCTGGAACAGGGATAAGTCTGTTGCCGGTTCCCCGGCAACCTTACCCGGTTCCCTACGGTTCCTGTGCCCCTTACCATTTGTTGATGTTAAGTGTGTGCCCAGTGTAACCGTGGCTTCTTGGCTGACTACTAGCCAGAGCGGGATCAATCCGTTCGCTGTGGAAGGGAGAAATTGGGAACCCTGGAAAAGAAACATCAACAAGAAGGCATGTGGTTAGACATTGTGTTCACGATCCCTTCGGTTCCAGCCACCTCTGTACGATCCCTGCGGACGGGAATACATCGTTACAACTTACCGGTTCCTCTTTGTCGATTCCTGTCTCCTTCCTCCAGATGATTAACGTTCCGCCCTTTTCCTTCGGCTCCCTAACGACCCTCGGTCCCGTATCTGGGGAAAGGGGGGGGGGGGGACCGTCGTCTACTTCCACAACAACGTCAGTCCTCGCTCCGCAAGATACCCGTTCGATTCCCGATACTCACTTCGCACGGATCTTAGCAACTATTCGCCCTGGCAACCATACACTTGGTTCCTTGATACAACCATCTTAACATCGATCCACCTGGACAACGTCCATCGGACAATGATCCGCCAGTCTCTGCAATGCACGTTCCTCCTGTTACCCCTCGATCCCCTGTTCGGCCTGGGATGGGATTGGGGGGGGGGGGCATTCGCACCTGTGGGAACGACAGCATCACGTTACCCCACGCTCCTCTTACCAGACCTCGGTCTGTCACAAATGCAGAGGACACTGTCTATTAAATCCAACAACGCGACCTCACTGCGCAGCTTCCTTCATCTATACTTTCTGCATGGTTGTAATTCGACCATTAACATCAGGGATCCGCCGAACTCGGACCATTGGAAATACCTATTGGACGCACTCTTTTGCGGTTAGTATTTAAAGATATCCATCCGCATCACTCAAACAGAGCAGTTTGGCTGCTCTTTCTTATCTAACTATCCCCTTAGGTAGATGTTCCTCACCTGCACTCTGGCCCACGTTCCTCGACTCACACCCACCCCCGTACTCAGTCCGGTCCCATGCTCCGCTATGACACAGACAAGGGAACCACCAAATGAAGGACTGGTTCACCTTCTTAACTCACGGTCCACTAACCACATGCCTTCTTGTTGATGTTTCTGTTCCAGGGTTCCCAATTTCTCCCTTCCACAGCTAACATCTTTCTTCTCTACAGCGCACGCTATTTACATCGCTCTGCGGTCGATTCCGGTTCCCTGGTCTTAGGACCGTTCCGGCCATCCACGGCGTTACTGCATTCCTACCGAAAGAAACGCGGACGCCTGCCACGGTTCCATCTCGGTTCCCAATGAGCAGTATAGTCACTCTCCTCCGCCCCTGGACAGCGACGGACGAGCTACACGGCTCCGCAGACCCGGATTACCTGGTCACCCTGGACACCCCTGGTCACCTCGGTCGTCCGTTCCCTTCAACCACTTCAGCCTCCTTCTTCAACATCCCGGCCTTAGTTGCCGCATTCCTTATGGAGTCGTCCAGAGGTTCGTGCCAACAAAAGACGCTCCACCTTCGGTTGCGTTACGTGCAGATCTGCGGATTCCTTCATCCAGCCATGCCATTCGACAGTGGACGTCTCCTCATGCCCCATCTTTGCCCTCGTCAATTCTAACGGAACCTCTTGGTTTCGCTGGCGATTTTTCACCAACGCTTCAGGCATGGTGTGCTACCTATCTGCCAGTGCCGTTCCCCACGTTCCAGCGTCATTTCCACGACTCGTCAGCATCACCCGTTCCATGTTGTCCTCCTGGACCTGATGCAACGTCAGCAATGCCCAGACATGCGCCTCTTTCTTCTCCAACCAAGGTTCAATTAACCTGTGACACAAGACTTCGTTCCTGAACTATGATGTTCACTATACTGTTTTGGGTCATGGTTCCCCGGACTTTTTGTTACTGTCACCATGTTCCCCGTGTCTCCTGCGGTCTAGCAAGATATCGTTTCCTGGCATCTCTCCCATTGTTCCTGCCTCAGCAGAACCTGGCTCTTCGACAGCGACAACAACAGGGAACCTCGTTCCCACCTCTCTGGACACGTCGTGCAGTTCAACTTCTGCTCATCCTTGCAGTATTTACTGCACTTTCGTCCCGACTCCTCCGAAGTTTCATCAGTTCCAATCGCCGAAGCCACCAGAATTTGTACCTTATTTCCGCGGATGCGCAGATAATAATCAACAAGAGAACATCATACACCGATCCGGCTATACCATAAGCTAGGGTACGCGCAAAAAACGGTTCTGCTGTCCCGGTTCACCGTAACGCATCACCACCCTATTACAGCAGCAACATACCTCCCGCAAACTGCAAACCTCTTGTTCAGTTTCCTCCATCAATCAACCCATTCACTCGTTAAATTCTTCGATACCTCCCGGCACAGCCAAGGCTTCTCCTATTCCTTACGAGCAAGTTTTCGTTCCCGGACGTTCGTTCCCTCAGGAACGACTTTACGAACAACAACATTTCAAGTTGAACTGACCCTCGAGTCATTCTATCTGTCTCCACGTAATGGTAGGTTACTTCGTTCCTGGCCCCACTCGGACCTCTTCACTAACTACCCTTTCCCTCGCTTCGATTTTCACAATCTACAAGAGGAACGAAAAACAGACGGGGGAGGAGAAAGACGCCAGATACCTCTACATTTTAACATACATTAGGAACACAGTTCCTTTCCACTAGACTACGAGGCCACACGTTGGCTGGTTCCCTATCCAACCTTTTACTTCACCACAGCAACCGAATCCGAGTCAGAAAAGTGCCCGACCTACTCCCTCTCTTACAACAAATTAGACAAGCTCACATTCTATGAGGACTCGATTCCTCAACACCAAACTCCAACTTTACTTTCCTCCGCTCCCACATAGGAACCACTAATATCAACTACACAACCAACAACGTTACCTGTTCAACTGCTCATTGCTTCAACTCGAAAAAGCCCCGTCACCATACCAGGATCCGTCCGTAACGACCCGAACATCCCATACTCCGGACGGCGATCCTCCTGTATCACCGTCCTCATCTCCGGTGACCCTCTGTAACGCGGCCATGGCAACAAATCGGTTCCACAAGATATCCTCCTATTCCGTATGGCAATATGACAACGCCCCACGCTTCTCACCATTTTTTCATGATATATTTGAAAACTCTGCCTCTTCCACCACAGTGATGCCATGTTCCCCTGGCCGCCATCAAGCCAAAGGAGAATCTTAAGATTCCGCATATTACAATAACCACGATCTCAAAACAGCCAGTTCCTTCCTGTGACTTTGGCGAGGTTCCTGTTTCTTTCGTCCCATTCCGGACGTCATAAACTCATTCCTCGCTTCGTATACTGCAAAGATCATACATCAGTGATTAAGCCACTTCATCTCTCAAGACCGCCCACACATCTTTGATTGCCATGGCGCGTTCCCCCTACCAGAAACAGTGTTCTCTATCCAATTTTCTGTGCTTCAAATTCATCAGTGCTCATCATCGTTCCTACATACAAACTGTTTCTGAAGTCCCGTCAACGGATGAGGAATTTTTCTCTACTCTAGCGATCGGACGAGATCCAACATCATCATCCCTGCAAGATAAACGTTTTCGGCACTACCGCCTGATTTCCTATCTTGTACCCCACGGTGTTAAGATTCCTGATTGCGATTCCTTTACTTAAGCTTACCCCCGTTTCTAACCAATAATTATTCTTCGAGTTCCCTTCACCGCACCAACCCTGCCTCACTGGCGAACCTCATTGTTTCCGTCCGCACTACGGATCAATCCGCTTCCACCGGTTCTACGACCAGTGTAATTGGCTGAGGTAATCTCAGGAATGACTTCACCGTAGACTTGCTCTAGGGGCGCCGACTTGTACATCAGGGGAAACTGAGCGAACCTATCCCACCTCCGGGTGACAAATGTCCGCTAATAAACACAGGTAATGTATATTTTCGTTGGCTGTAAAAAGACTAAAATTGCAGGGCCTGCACCTGCTTAATTTTAGTTTTTATTGCCTAACCGAAAATATACATTACCTGTAGTCCCACCCAGGCCTCCCCTCAATTGATAGGTTCTGGGTGTGGAGTAATAATGCCTAGCGGCCAGCTGCGCCGTGTCATATAGCCAGCCCAAGCCTGCGCATGTGCAGTAGGTACAAGTCCGGCTGGGATACAAGCTCCAAAGCTTCTAGGGGATCATTCTAGCTCAAAAGGAGAATCGCTAATAAAAACAGGTTAATATATTTTTTCGGTTAGGCAATAAAAACTAAAATTTGTGCAGGCCCTGCAATTTTAGTCTTTTTAGTTGCCGATGAAGATATACAGTACCTGTTATATTTTAGCACTCTTGGGTTCTCATTGCTTCTTCCAGAGAATAAAAAGTTGGCTACCCTGCCAATCCTGTAGTTGTCCTACTGCGCATGTGCGGACGTAGGTCTCCATACATAAGTGCTGGCGCAGGACCAATCTTCATCTCTTTTTCTTTGCCTGCCATGGAATGCGGCTGCTCTTCCAAAAACTGCTGCTCGTTCCCTTGGGTCCCTTCACATCCTCTGGTGTTTAGGGTGTGCTCTTGGCTCCTGTCCGGGGTGGCTCGTGCATCGTTCCGATCGGACTGGACGTGGATCAATTCCGCTTAGCAGTGATCCACTTGGCAACGATCCTCTTGGCTATGATCTGCTTGGCAATGATTTGCCTGACACGATCCTCATGTTACCCCCTCGTTACCCCCTACTAGGCCTCGGTCTGTGATGGGGGGGGGGTTGCTTCCACTGGGAACAGCAGCATCATGCTCCTCACGTCACCCCTCGTTCCTCCTACTACGCCTCGGTCTGTGACAAGGGGAAGAGGCACTCGCTCTTATTGGACAAGCAGCATTACGTTCCTCGAACCATCGTTCCCCTTACAGAACCCCCGTCTGTGGCAAGTGGGGGAAGGGGGCCCTTGCCACCAAATCAAGTAATATATATCTTCATTTAGGAACACCAGCATTTGCTACTGCTCCCTCGCTCTGGACATCGGCCTATCTCGACCTCGGACCGGCATTATAGACCTTCCAAGAACTCCTTTCCTCCCTCTACACTTTAAGGACAAGAAGAAGGACGTGCTCGACGCCGCATACAGCTCTCCACTGTCCTTTATCCCCTACTTCCGGTTCCCGCCCTTCTGTCTACCAGTGCACTAAGGATTACGATGTACTGGTACAATTCCGCCACATTTCCGCCCCGCCGGCGCGGTTCAGCCGGCACAAGTTTCTATTTATTTTACGGAACAATCACTCTACACAGTAAGCTTCTCCGGGTGTCCCACCTTAAGAGAACCTGTCTTCAATCCAACTTGATCTTCATCGTTTGGCATTCTGACCGTGTCTACCATGCCACTCTTGTCGCTCCGTCTCGCCTGCGTTTAGCGGCTGCTACGGCACTAGTCCAGCCGTCCCCTTGGGATCGTTCCCCGATTAGACCTCAGCTATTGGCCGCAAACGTTTCTGACTTCCACCCTTCCTGGTTCCACGATTCTGCCGGTTCAACGCAATTAGGCCGATTCCGCACGGCTCCCCTAGCATGATCCTTCAGCGGTTCCACAGTTCCAGCCAACACGGCCGTTCTACACAGCAAGTTTTTCCGACTAGATATTTTCTTCTCTATCCACTATTCTCAATGGTGCTGTTTGGTCTCTCCCATGACACGCTCTCCGCCCTGCGCTCCGCTTCGTGCTGCCGCAAGTCAAAGGGACATCTAAGGAAGGGCTGGTCGATGCCCCCCCCCCCCCCTTGGGGGGGTCCCTTTGGAACCTCCATCTTCGGGATATGTGGAGGTACTCAACTTAACTGCGACACAAGACTCATTGGATCCTTTGTTACCTTTGCCGGGACTTGCATTCAGTTAGTGGGGAACTCGTCCTGACCAAGGAATGTTGCGCCTACCTTAAGCTTCAAGTAAAAACCCGTCAGGCAGCAGCCTCATTCCCTTGGACCTCTCGAATCCTGCTCCTCCCGACCCTCCGCTGCGGCACACTCCACTACCCTCCGCTCCGCGGGAAGCAGCTTTCTAAGGCTCAAGTGCATGCTCTTCTGGATTCTTCGCTCTGCTGCTTTAGAACGAAAACAACCAGCTGTTCCTGATCCTTCCGCAGCAGCTTGGTTAGCCTCCATGCCTGAGCGGATGCGCACCTCCATAGATGACTCCGGTTTCTATCTGCACTGCGAGCCGGCTCCACTCGCACCTAGTCTACCCGCTCCTATCACGGATCCGCCTCCTCCCCTCCCTATGACAATAACGAGGATTCTCACTATTCTTGTTGTGATAAATGGTTACGGTAAGAAGTGACTTGAGACCACGCAGATTTATGCTTGGCCCCAGATTACTTCTTCCCTCGCTGTCTTTTGCACTAGGACTTGCGAACCAGACTTGCTCGATTTACCGAATGCCATTTTGGATACACTTTCCACAGCTTCTTTGGTTGTCTAATTGTACGTCTTCTGTTAGTGACTAGCCTGTCAATGTGGTTTTGCTCATATAGCCAGGCTGCGTCACATTCTTTCTCCTCCCCCCCCCCCCCCCACTTTTCTTTGAGTTAGTGCCGAAAAATCCACAGCGAAAGTGTATTATTTTTATATACTATTTACAACAACAAAAATTCTATATTTACACCTGTATATACAAAGAAAGTCGAAAGATATTTACAAAATTCCTTGCAGGGTCCCTTCCCAGTGAAGTCTGATTGCAAACCTACTACAAGTGGCCAGGAAAATTATTTAATTTGTTCACTATGTATTTTTTGTCCTGGGTATATGTATTTATTGGGATGTCCTGCTGAAAGCATTACAGAAGAAATCACAGACACTTTGTAGAAGAAGAAAACTTTTATATTTAATATGTATACAGTCAACTGTATTTTATTTAAGAAAATAAAATTTTATCATTTTGCACTTTTAATTAACCCATTTGGGTCCCCAAGCTGGTAATCAGCTTTTACCCTACTCATAATATAATTGCAAACAAACGTTAACACCTATTTATTTACAACAATGTATTCCAGAATGTTGTCTGTACATGTATATTAAACATTCAACCTTTTAAACATTCCAGGTAAGTATTTATGAATAATCAAACATATGCCTTAATCTTATAGTCATCCTTTATAAATGAACACTTGGTTTTGCAATATTTGCAACATAATTTTCCAAGAAATTTTCACAAAAACTTTAAAAAAAATAATAATACTTAAATATGACATACGTGAAGTTATCGCATGCATTAATTTTAATGTGATACTACACTTAAGGTAAGTATGTAAATAAACGAGTTTTGTGTGAAGACAAAACAAAAAAGCATGTCAGGTAGATCCTGTCTGTTATCCTATACAAACACAATAACATAAAAATACTTCAGGTATATTAGAACACAGTAAGTAAGAAAAAAAAATAAACTTCACGTAAGTAAATAAAAAAAACCACTTTAGTTATGTATTTTTTTTTAATTAATTTCTTTGAGCCCTAAGTTGGCCGAAGCAACTTAATGCTTGTATGGGTGAACCGGCTCAATATGAACTTTACCAGACTTTTAGAGAAGAAGAAATATCTGGTAAAGGGAGGTGCCTACCCGTGTATTCGTTCTGGGAAACCTCCGATCATCGTAGGGGCCGAAAGATTAGCCTGAATAGTTTCCCTAGCCGCTGAAGGAGCATGGTAGCCCCTCACGCTACCCTGGCCGACAGTCCTGGCGGGGACTTTGCCTAGATCCGCAAACCTCCAGCAACCAGGCTGAGCTCTCTCACAACTCAGCCACAATGACCACTGTTTCGTTGAGATGTACAAAACATTAGCTAACTCGTAAAACGTCAGGTAAGCAATACAAACATTTCAGGTAATAATAACTCAACCCTGTATGCAAATTTTCACTTACAACACCTGTTTAATGGGTTATAAAAATCATCACCCTTATCCTGCCAAGTAAGTATTTTAATATACGATATACCAGTACTCCCGGTGAGTAAAACTTTAAACAATTTTAAATGACAGGTAAGTATTGTTTACCAATCCTACAGAATTTCACACAAATATATGGGGAAAAAAATTGTCTATGCCACATCCAAGTGAACCATGCCCTGAAAAGTCTTTTCCAAGGCGTTTAACCCACCATTGCATTAAAGTAATACTTTTAACACTTTAACGCCTTTGAACTTTTGCACAACTGCCTATGGACGTACCAATATGTCCTGTATGTTTGTGGGTGCATGCTAAAGTCAACGTACCATTACGTCCATTGCTTTTCACGCAGTGTTGTTAGGTAAAGTTTTTAGTGCACATATCAGTAGTTAGATAGCAGCACTGACTAGTCGAAGCTCTGTGAAATGGTGTTGGAAGTTGTTTAGGTGCCTTGTTTAGCTGAATACAAAATGGTGGCCAACAATGTCGAACTTTTG